>MU733071.1:84918-198711 GCA_026770625.1 Nicotiana glauca | reverse complement strand
GAGGGGTTGGGGGGGGGGGGGGTCGTTTGGCGTAATTAGGTAAGAATGACTCTGGGCTGTTGATCAAAATTGATCAACAGCCAGGATTTAATCCGGGTTGGGTCGGGTAGATTTAGGGTTTGGGCTTGGTCTTTGGGTTGGTTTAATTGGGGTTGGGTATTGGGTTTAATCAGAAATGGACTGGGAATTGGGGTTAGATTTAGGCTATAATTTAAATGCAATTGGGCTATTATTAAAATAGCCAATTTTCCCCTCTTTAAATTTTATAAATATAGTAAATTAATTTCTGAAAATAAATTGGAAGTACCAAAATGATTTATAACAATAATTAACACTTTAAAAATAGAGGAATTAATTTTATAAATATAAAACATAATTCAATCTTAAAATGGCTAGTATTGTAATTATATGCAATTTAACTTAAAAATACTAAATAAATTTATAAAAAAATATGCAAAAATTACCTTAGCTATATCTTAGCCTAAATATAAAATTCCAATGAATAAATTACTAAAATAATAATTTTGAAAATAATTATTGGTTTTTTATGGATGAAAAAAGGAAAATAAATCAGTTTATAGACCTTAAAAATTATGGAAAAAATAGTAAAATGCTTGGACATACTTATATACACATATATATGCTATTTTTAAAGATATTTCGCATATAAAAATAAACAGGGAAAAATTGGGTATCAATAGGGACTCGACCTCATCCAGAATTTTTCGAGGCTTGGCCCCTAGGCAGAGCGGCTCGGACCTGATCCCACCACAGGTCCACGCAAGGAAGGTTCAGTAAAGGCAGAAGGACATGGAATACACAGAAGAACCATGCTAAAACTTACCAGGAAGAAAAATCGGCAAACCTACTCGGCGGCCAAACACATTCCTGTTGGTCCAACCTTACTAGGCCCGAGAGAACTGCCAGCGCGGAATTAAGGGCTCCAGAAGCACCCCTCTCTGTCGATACATCACCCGCTATAATTGTAGGTAGAGCCGGTAGAACACGGTGCACACCGCCTGAAGGGCATCTTTTAATCTCTTCAAACAAATGATGAAAGGTTTCAAAGGAGTGGCACCAGCAGCCAACACCTGGGAGGAACGATTCGCCCGAAGCCCTGCATATGCCTTCCCCAAATAAACAGCCACTAAAGGAAGATTCCGACGTCCCCCAAAGAGGCGAAGGCAACCTCACTTTGCATTTGAGAAAAGCGGCAACAACATTTGCATCCAAACCAGGCATCGGTAGTTAACAACTGAGGAAGACATTCAAAGGCCTCGAGGGGCATAAAAACATACAAAAGTGAGGCAAGTAATGAAAACAGAAGTCAAGAAAAAGTATAATTATATTCATAGAGATCCTTACATATGACTACAAAATCCCACAAGGGGGAAATCCAAAGATATACATACAGCGAATGCCTAAGAGTCTAGCCTATCTCTATGCGGCATCTCTTTAGCCATCCCCTCAGGCGTATAACCTCAAAGACAATATCTTCCAAGTCTGAGGCCCTCGGGGATCTCACCTCGATTTCTTAGTATGTCATCTTCAAAAGGAAGAGAGATAAGGGACGGAGACAAGAAGAGGAGTGGTGAAAAATCTGGCTATCATGAACCCTGCCGGTATCAATCCTACCAAGCCACTTTTTGAGATGTTGCGTTGGCCCGGGAGGCAACATCTAATGGGAGCCACCACCACATCCCTCAGGAATACAAAAATGGTATAACGTGCCAACCCAAGGGAGGAGAGTGAGCAGCGGTGTATAATTCGAGCCTCATCTTGAGCAGCGGTGCATAGTCCAAAATATCCCAGGGTAGAAAGGAATCGGCCCTCTGCCTTATTGCCCCGAGCCGACAACGACTGCAACAATAGAAACAACAGTAACAACAACAACAACAATAGCAGTGACATCATGGCGGCACAACTCCGCCCAACCAAAAAGAGATCAAGAAAGGAGTCAAGCCGCATATGGCGTAAAATCCCGATGCCTAGGGGCTCAAACACGACAAGATGGTAGAAATTCAAGATAACAAGAAAGGAAGGAGTTATAGTTATCGAAGGGATTTGTCATAAAAAATACAGCCGCAGGAAGCCCTATTTATAGGAGGGGAAAGAAACCGACGACGCCATTACCGCCCTTGAAAAATGAAACATCAAGCCCAATCAATGCGCTCATAAAAGTTGAACCGATAACGATGACATGACTCCAAAGAACGAAGGGGCGTAACATTTCAGGTGATCCCGAAGGAGCGAAAAGGCGAAGTATCTTGACACCTGTCGAAAGAAAGCTGCACAATCGGCACGACACCGCTACAGAAGATCAGGAAATAATATGTCTGTAACGTTTCTTATCACTTCCCTCTAAGAAACACGGAGACTATCTATTTGCGGTAAAAACTAGGGGACCGATTTCTTCCCGACATAATGCTTTGGAGATTGACCCCGGAGGCACGAGATCTTAGGTGAGTCATTTCCCTTGAAACCTGTCGATGCCCTGCCAAGATCAAATATCGGCTAAGGCCCCAATGAACAAAGGAATCCCCTGAGGGATGCACCCGGGGTCGATTAAATCTACCCAAGCGGCTTGATGCCAGACCACATACGATGTAAAGCTAACAAGCTATCTCATCGCATTCTCTTTTTTCATACTATGTATTTTGTACTAAGTTTGGGCGTCTCCTTTATATAAAAGAGGGGTCACTAACACTTTGTAGAAAGAGCTCCAATTGTCCTACTCAAGTGCAATAATATCTTCTCTCTCTATTTTCTCTAATTTGCTTATTCCTCCCCTTGGCTCAAAGTCATTTATCATCGGTCATTCTTCTTGTTTATCATTTGGTATCGGCCCAAGGCCGTCTCCATATTCATTGCCTCTTAACTTGTTCTTCATTCTATAGCTTGATATTGGCCAAAAGAGCCCTTCTTAATCGTATCTTTAACTATTATCCCATCACTGGTTGTCCCCGATAATTTGAGATAGATACTAACGCCGGCCCCGAGGTCCCATCGACCATCTCTGCACCTGGGCAACAGGCCCCTTCGGTTCGATTACTGACTCGTTTTAGCTCGCATTTCATCATTATATCTCATGTTCTTAGGATTAAGTGCTTTAACAACTAGCTCGAGAATAGATCACGTCTTTTTAGAACCTCATTTACAAGTTTAATTGTTATTACCATTTTCACGGTAAATAATTTTAGTTATAAATATAACTTTTTTTGTAACTGTATAAAGCTATTTGAGTCCAAAATACTATTATTTAAGTTTCGGACTCCATAATATACTACACCATTAGATACCATTCAAAGCATAAAATGGAAGAGGGACCCATCTGCTAAAGAAAAAATAGTTGAGTGATGACATAACGTAAATGACCTCATTCTCATGGCGTCATGCTTTTTTTGCTATTGAATAGGAGGTAGAAACTGATTATAAAATGATGAAAAAATAAAAATGATAAAAATAAACTTTGGGTCTAACTCAACCTAAAAGGTAAATTGGGCTAAAAATTGCTCTAAGTTATAAGGAATCCATAGTAGTCATCCATGGGCTCCATCTATTTCAACGGCAGCCAAGCCAATCCAAATACGATAAAGTCAAATATAAGGGATGTCACTAATTTATGTTGGATCAATAGATGGGCATTAGTCCATCGTTAAAATATCATGATATAGTCAGTTTTCACACTGGTCAATGAAACATAGCTAGCGTTTACCAAGTCAATAAAAAATAACCACCATTTTGCTGCAACAGGGACCGGTCCAGTATAATATACGGGAGTTCTGGTGCATTTGTGTACGAACTCCAGCATATTATGCTGGACCGGTATACTTTACTAACTCCTGTAAAATTTGCGGGAGACTGAAACACCAGTGCTCCAGTATATTATAATGGACAATTATACTTGGTAGAAGCATAATTATGCTTGAACTCCCGTAAAATTTCCGGAGTTCCAGCATAGTTATCCTGGAACTCCCGTAAAATTTACGGGAGTTCAAGCATACTTATGCTGGAACTCCCGTAAAATTTGAGGGAGCTGGAACTCCCGTAAAATTTGCGGGCGTATTTTTCCGGATTTTGAACAGTGTTTTCGCTCAGATTTAAAGTGGCTAAGTTTCGATGACTTTTTATACTTGGCTATTTTTCAACGACCAGTGGTAAATCTGGCTATTTTTGAATTTCTCCCTAGCCCACCCATAGGATATTTGGGCTAAAATAAATTTGATTAAGATGAACTAAACAATGCATGATGAACTAGCTAACTCTAATTAAGTTCTAATTTTTTTGTTTGATTTTTAAAAGTTTTTAATTTATCAAACAAAATTAATTACGGCTATATCTAACATATCATATCGAAATATTTAGAACAACTTTGACAAATTTTCTTGTGGTTCAATTTGACCTATAAGTATTTAGCCAATTTTTAGATGGGTTATACCCAAATTAACCCGCCATGAAAATAGACCTTCCACAACCCGCTCCAACTTGGGCGTTTGGATGAATCATATTTTCATGAGTTAATTTTTAACATTTTGTTCTTTATTCTTTATTTCTTTGGCAATACTATGGTAACTTTATTACCTTACTAATCACGTTCAAGAATAAATATAATCGCCTAGGAGTACTTAAGATCCGGAAATGATTTTATTTCTCGTTCAAATATTTAATAAACAACAAGGAAACACAAAATAATGGAGTAATTAATAGTATTATTTTGTTGTGAATGTGTTAGATGTGTCAATGAAATATAGTGCAAATTACCAGGGAATGTATTCTCTGTCTGCTTTGACACAACACGTCATTACATGCATGAAGTTAACATGTACAGTGAGTATGATGTGGTCTTACAAGCTTTAGCCTGAACTTTGTTCCTAATAATAATATACTCCAATATTTATGTAACAGAATAATGATGATAAACTATAGCTAGCCTTTTGGATGTATGTTTTTCTTGTCTTCATTGAAAGGTGAAGTAAAAACTTTCCCTAACTTATTACATGCCATGGCCTTCACTGACTTGTGCTCTTTGGGAAATACACTCCCATTCTTAGGTTTAAAAGGAAATATCCCATTGCTTTTCTCACCTCCACCAGGTCCCATATTGCCTGCTTTTCCCTTTCCTTTGTTTTCTTTATCTATTGGCATATATCTCTTTCTGTCTCTCTGCTTGTGAGCTTTATAGTTTTTTCTGCAAGCTGTTTATATTTCAGTCTATCCCAAATCATTATATAGATCAAGGGAGTATAAGCAGCTTCTTCTGCAATTTTCTACTTTTTAAGTTTTATTTTTTTAATATTTTGGTGGGAACATAGGCAATATTCAAAAGGGACGCTTATTGACTATATAGTCTTCTCGAATAAGGTATGTGTGCGATGTTTTGAGTTTCATGGTTTGATTCCAGTCACAAAGATGACTAAATGTTGAATGACATCTTTTACTTTCCTTTTTGACCCTCCTCGATGGAATTGATTTTTTAAAAGTTTCATTACATTTGGACAGAATAATTATTCCGTTAATGTTTCCACTGATGGGTATTTCGGATTGTGTATGCATAGTTGTAATTCAAAATAGCACTAGAATTTTCTTTTATCTTTTGCAAGAAATAAATATTCTAGTTTTTTCAATTTAGAAATTTCAAAATATCGAATTCTTCTTCCTCCTATTCATTGGCTATTTTAAAAATTTAAGTATCGGGGTAAGTGTAATTTTGCTTTATCATTAAGTTATATTGTGCTTTCTGTCCCCTTTAAAATACCTAATTTTATGTTTATTACTAGAAATATTGCTTAGCTATTTCCACGCTACTTACTGTTTAGAAGTCCCTGCTAACTTTTCTATTATCGATGGTTAACTCGCTGAAATCTTCCTTTTCAATTCAACTTTATTGTATCCCAGTTAGCATTTTCTTTCCGATAGTTGCAGACCGAGGTGAACAGACGCGGTATTCTAAGATGCATGTCATTTCTATTTTCATTCTTGATTTTAAGTTCTTGTCTACTCTTTCGACTCTCTCTATGCTAGTCTAATGCGAAGAGAATTTTTTAAAGAATTTTAGACTACTTCTCATTAAAGACGAAGGAATTAAGTTAAAACCTTGAAATTTGACTCAATCTATGAAATTCATGATGAATTGTGCTCTTGACAGAAGTGGTTTTCCGATTTAATAATGAATCATACATCCAACTCAACTCTGTTTCTTGCAATTTCAAAAAAAGTCTTGTGCTCGCTCATCATATAATTTGTGACATATGAATTACTCAAAATTGACATTTCCTTGCCACCAGGTTGACAACCATTTAATTGACTTGCTTTTGCAGGCAATTTCGTAACGGCCTTATGCTGATTGATTAGTAATTAATCCATATAACATCGACGTGTCTCTATACACAATGTTCAAACTCTAGGTAAAGAAACAAAGTGTTGAATGACATCTTTTACTTCCCTTTTTGTCCCTCCCCGATGTAAATGGTTTTTCCAAATCTTCATTGTATTTGGACAGAATAATTCATTCCGTTAATGTCTCCACTAAGTACAAATAGCACTAGAATTTTTTATTTTTTTTTTCGCGATAAATAAATATTCTGGCTTTTTTATTTTAAAATTTTCAAAAATATCTAATTCTTCTTCCTCCTATTCATTGGCTATTTTAAAACTTTAAGTACCAGGGTAAGTGTAATATTGCTTTATCATTACGTTCTATTCAGCTTTCTAATTCCTTTAAAATGCCTAATTTTGTGTTTATTACTTGATATATTGCTTAGCTATTTCCACGCTACTTAATTCTTGGAAGTCTCTGCCAACTTTTGTATTATCGATGATTAACTAGCTGAAATTTTTCTTTTCAATTAAACTTGAATGTATCCCAGTTATCATTTTTTTTTCCAATTGTTACAGACCGAGGTGAGTAGAGGGGTATTCTAAGATGCATGTGATTTTCATTTTTGGCCTTGATTTTAAATTCTTGTCAATTCTTTCAACTTTCTTTATGTTTGACTAATGTGAAGGGTATTTTTCAAGCATTTTAGACTACTTCTCGTTAAAGAAGAAAGAATTAAGTTAGAACCTTGAAATTTGACTCAATATTATGGAAATCATGATGAATTGTGCTCTTGACAGAAGTGATTTTCCGATGTAGCAATAAATCAGACATCCAACTCAACTCTGTGTCTTGCAATTTCAAAAAAAAAGTCTTGTTCTTGCTTAATATTTGCGCTCATCAAATAATTTGTGATATATGAATTACTAAAATTTGACATTTTCTTGCCACCAGATTGGCATCCATTTAATTGACTTGCTTTTGCAGGCAATTTAGTAATGGTCTTCTGCTGATTGATTAATAATTAATCAATATATCATCGACATATCTTTGTACACAACGTTCGAACTCTGGGTCAAGAAACAAAGTGTTGAATGACATCTTTTACTTCCCTTTTTGACCCTCCCCGATGAAAATGGTTTTTCAGAATTTTCATTATATATGGACAGAATAATTTATTCCATTACTGTCTCCACTAATTGGTATTTCGGATTGTGTATGCATTGTTGTAATTCAAAATAGCACTAGAATTTTCTTTTATCTTTTTCAATAAATAAATATTCTGGTTTTTTCATTTTAGAAATTTCAAAAATATCGAATTCTTCTTCCTTCTGTTCATTGGCTATTTTATAATTTTAAGCATCGGGGTAAGTGTAATATTGTTTTATCATTACGTTATATTCACCTTTTTATCCCCTTTAAAATACCTAGCTTTGTGTTTAATACTAAAAGTATTGCTTAGCTATTTTTACGCTACTTACTATTTGGAAGTCTCTGCCAACTTTTATATTATCGATGGTTAACTAGCTGAAATCTTCCTTTTCAATTCAACTTGAATGTATCCCAGTTAGCAATTTCATCCCGATAGTTGCAGAGGTGAGTAGACGGGGAATTCCAAGATGATGTCATTTTTTATTTTCGGCCTTGATTTCAAATTCTTGTCAATTCTTTCAACTCTCTTTATGCTAGACTAATGCGAAGGACATTTTTCAAGCATTTTAGATTACTTCTCATTAAAGACGAAGGAATTAAGTTAGAACCTTGAAATTTGACTCAATATTATGGACTTCATGATGAATTGTGCTCTTCACAGAAATGGTTTTCCGATTTAACAGTGAATTAGACATCCAACTCAACTCTGTGTCTTGAAATTTCAAAAAAAGTCTTGTGCTTGCTTAATATTTGTGCTCATCAAATAATTTGGTGATATATAAATTACTCAAATTTGACATTTTCTTGCCACCAGGTTGACAGCCATTTAATTGACTTGCTTGCAGGAAATTTTGTAACGGCCATCTGCTGATTGATTAGTAATTATTCCATATAACATTTACATGTCTTTGTACACAATGTTCGAACTCTGGGTAAAGAAACAAAGTATTGAATGACATCTTTTACTTTCCTTTTTGACCCTCCCCGATGAAAATGGTTTTATCGGAATTTCCATTATATTTGGACAAAATTATTTATTCTGTTAATGTCTCCACTAAGGGTATTTTGGATTGTGTATGCATAGTTTTCATGATCCAGGTTTTTCACTCTCGGGAGTCGTGATGGCGCATACTCGTGGAAGTTAGGTAAGATGCGTATTATACAATTATTAACTCATTTCTGAGCCATTTTTAACAAACTAAAATAACATGTGATCAGCAGTGAATCATTAACGATAAATCAAAGCAAGTGGAAGACTTAATTTGGTACATTAACCATAATCAGTACGACTACGCCAACATGCATCTCTACCTAGAATCCGATGACACAATATTACGGACTGTCTACTAATACTACATATTAATGTTGAAAGAAATGTATTGTCTGTCTCGAAAGTAGATGAAAACAGAATACATATAAAGATAGAAGAGAATGTCGGGCCTTCGTATGTCTGCAGGACTAGCTCGGGATCTCTAGCTGGACTGAAGGTAGCGACCCAAATGCTACGGTCCAAACGCTGCCGCTCCGGGATCTGCACATAGTGTAAAGTGTAGTATCAGCACAACTGACCCTGACGAAGTAGTAACGAGGCTAGGACCAGACTACCAGATAAACCTGTACGGTTTATAATATGTAGCGGAAAATAAAACAGGAATAAACAAGTAAAAATAGGAGGGGATACATGCTGCGGGGGAATATTAATACCAACAGTAAAGTAAGAGAAAGGCATTGGGACAATTTGGAATTTACTGCTAAAAAATAAGGAACTCGCAACCAATCTAAAACACTTCGCATTATCTATTGTTACGACGCGTAACCCGATCCAAAACATAATAAAACTGTTGCGGCGTGCAACCTGATACATATCATTTATCACTGTTATGGCGTGCAACCCGATCTAATTATTTTGTTATTGCTGCGTGCAACCGGATCTAATTATATTATTGTTGCGGCGTGCAACCCCATCTAATTATATCATTGTTGTGGCGCGGAACCCCATCCAATTATATCATTATTGCAGCGTGCAACCCGATCTACATTTACAGACCAATACCAAATCACAAATAGAGTCCCGGTAAGGGCTCAATAATGAAACAATAATATCCCAGCAAAAGAATCGACAATATAAGTAAGTACATCCCGGCAAGGGAAAATCAGCTATAACTAAACTTGTTCCAACATCTAACTACCTCGACTAACACCAATGCTCAATCATAAGTAACTTCCATGGGAATAATCATAATATTTGCTCAACATAGAGAATCATCAACTTAGGCATTCGTATTATTCATTAAGAACACAACAATTTCAATTTAAGACTCACGGTCAAGCTCGACACCGACATATAGATACTCATCACTATGCCTATACGTCGTAGTCAACAAATAAATGTAAAAAATAGGACTCCTAATCCCTCAAGCTATGGTTAGACCAAACACTTACCTCGAACTCCTACGGCAAACTCAAGACTCAAACACCGCTTTTTCTTTTTAATTTGGCTCCAAATTAATTGTATCTAGACGTAATATACTTAATAACATCAATAAACACTAAACAATCCAATTCCAATGCTTAATTATAGCTTTCCTATCACTCTTCCTAACAAGTCAAATTAACCCTTGGCCCGCTTGGTCAAACACGAGGTTCGGACCAAAACTCGATCACACATTTACCTACGAGCCCGAATATATAATTAGTTCTAAAATTCAACCCCAAAATAAGGTCTAAATCCCAAATATACAAAAAGCCCTAACTCTACCCAAATCCCTAATTTTCTAACCTTAAGAACATGATTTAAGCCTAAAAGTCTAATGGGTGTTACTAAAAATTGAAGAAAATGATTCTAAAATTACATACCTACGGATTTGTGGTGAAGTTCTCCTTCAAAAATTGCCCAATTTGGAGTATGGAAGAGGAAGTTATGAAATTTTGGTTCAGTTACATTTTGGCTTCTGTTTTAAAATCAGTAGACAGACTTTCATCACGTCCACGATAGGCCTATCACATTCGCGATGAGTCAAGCTTAGGTGACCTAATTCGCATTCGTGATCTCAGGCTCGCTTCGTGATGCTTTGACTCCTCGAGCCTTCGCGTTCGCGGGCCAGTGTCCATGTTCGAGGAGCACAAAATTCCCTTCCCCCTGCCCAGGCCCAAAGTCCTTCACGTTCGCGATAGCAGGTCTGCATTCGTGAAAGGAAACACCCCCAAAACTTTGCGTTCGCATCCTGTGTCTCGCGTTTGCGTAGAAGGATATTTCTTTCAGCCTGACTATGCCTTCGCGTTTGCGAAAGTCCTTCCGCGAACATGAAGAAGAACATACCAGAACACCAGAAACTGAAAAACCTACAACTTTTATGAGTTCAAAAACCTTCCGAGACCTATTCGAAACTCACGTGAGCCCTTAGGATCCAATCCAAACATGCATACTAACTCAAATACCATATAAACTTACTCGTGCGATCAAATCGCCAAAATAACCTCTTAAACAATGAATTTAGCATAGAAATCTATGAAAAATCTTAAACTTTTTCAAAGTGTGAATTTTCACAACTAAGGGTCCGAATCACCTCAAAAGACTTTCGTTTCTTACCAAATTTCACAAACTCATCTTATTTCACATATAAGACCTGTATCGGGCTCCAGAATCAGAATATGGGCCCGGTACTATCAAATTATAAATGCATTTTATTTTCAAAACTCTTAGAAATTTAAAAAAATAATTTTCTTTAAAAATTCATTTCTCGAGCTTGGCACGTCAGAATTTGATTCCAGACATACGCCCAAGTCCCATATTTTTCCACGGACCCTCCGGGACCATTAAATCATAGGTCTGGCTCCGTTTACCTAAAATATTTACCAAAGTCAACTTAAATGCATCGAAGTCAAAATTTCAACATTTTTCATAGATTTTCACATAATATGTTTCCGGCAACGCGCTCGAACTGTGCACGCAAATTGAGGTGATGCACAAAGAGGTTTTTATAGCCTCGGAATGCAGAGTTCATTTTAAAAACAAGTGATGACCCAGGTCATCACATTCTCCACCTCTAAAACAATCGTTTTGTCCTCGAATGGACATAAGAAGGAAGTACATTAGTCGGGAAAAAGATGGGGATAACGGCTCCACATATCGCATTCGAATTCCCAGGTTGATGCCTCAGCAAGCTGAACTCTCCACTGGACATGAACAGAAGGAAAACTCTTCGATCTCAACTGAGGAACCTGCCGGTCTAGAATAGCTACCGGCTCCTCTTCATAAGACAAGTCCTTGTCCAAATGGACAGTGCTGAAATCTAACACGTGGGATGGATCGCCGTGATATTTCAGAAGCATGGACACATGAAACATTGGATGCACGGCTGATAAGCTCGACGGCAATGCAAGTCCGTGAGCCACCTCTCCTACTCGATCAAGAATCTCAGATGGGCAAATGAACCTAGGGCTAAGCTTGCCCCTTTTCCCAAATCTCATCACGCCCTTCATATGCGTACTAGAAGTAATACCCGCTCACTGACCATGAAAGCCAAATCTTTAACCTTGCAGTCCGCATAGCTCTTTTGCCTGAACTGAGCTGTACAAAGCCTATCCTTAATAATCATGACCTTGTCCAAGGCATCCTGAACCAGATCCATACCCAACAACCGAGCCTCTTCCGGCTCAAACCATCCAACCGGAGACCGACACTACCTACCATATAAAATCTCATAATGAGCCATCTGAATACTCGACTGGTAGTTATTATTGTAGGCAAACTCTGCTAAAGGAAAAAATTTATCCCACGAGCCTCCAAAATCAATGACACAAGTCGGAGGATATCCTCCAAAATCTAAATAGTCCGCTCGGACTGGCCGTCTGTCTGAGGATGAAACGTTCTGCTCAACTCAACCCGTGTGCCCAACGTTCGCAGAACTACTCTCGAGAAATATTAGGTAAACTGTGTACCTCTATCCAAAATGATAGACACGGGCACACCATAAAGACGAACAATCTCCCGGATATAGATCTCAGCTAACCTCTCGGAAGAATAAGAGACTGCCACAGGAATGAAATGCGCGAACTTGGTCAGCCTATCAACAATAACCCATACTGCATCGAACTTCCTCTGAGTCCGTGGGAGTCCAATAACAAAGTGCATAGTTATATGCTCCCACTTCCACTTAGGAATCTCAATCTTTTGGATCAAACCACCAGGCCTGTGATGCTCGTATTTAACCTGCTAACATTTCAAACACCGAGCCACATATGTGACGATATCCTTCTTCATTATCTGCTACCAATAATGCTTCCGCAAATCATGATACATCTTCGCGGCGCCTGGATGAATAGAGTACCAGGAGCTATAGGCCACCTCTAAAATCAACTCTCGAAGTCCATCCACATTAGGCACACAAACTCAACCCTGCAATCTCAAAACTCCGTCATCACCTAAGGAACCTGCTTGGCACCTCCGTGATGCATCGTGTCTCTAAGGACACACAAATAGGGATCATCAAATTGCCATTCTCGAATACACTCCAATAATAATAAAGAACGAGCAACTGTGCAATCTAGCACGCGACTGGGCTCGGAAACATCCAACTTCGCAGATTGATTGGCCACAGCCTAAACATCCAAAGCAAGCGATCTCTCACCGATCGGAATATAAATAAGACTGCCCATACTGGTTGACTTCCTACTCAAAGCATCAGCCACAACATTAGCCTTTCTTGGATGACATAAGATGGTGATATCATAGTCCTTTAATAGCTCCAACCACCTTCTCTGCCTCAAATTCAACTCTTTCAGCTTGAACAAATATTGCAGACTCTTGTGATCCGTGAACACCTAACGTGCCACGCTATACAGATAATGACACCAAATCTTAAGCGTATGAACAATGGCTGCAAACTCCAAATCATGAACCAGATAGTTCTTCTCATGAATCTTCAACTGCCGCGAAGCATAGGCATTACCTTGCCATCGTATATCAACGCTGCTCCAAGTCTAATACGAGATGCATCATAATAAACTGTATATGGCCCTGAACCTGTTGGCAAAACCAACACTGGTGCCGTAGTCAAAGCTGTCTTGAACTTCTGAAAGCTCGACTCACACTCGTCCGACCACCTAAACTGGGCACCCTTTTGGGTCAACCTGGTCATCGGGGATGTGATAGATGAAAACCCCTCCACAAACCGATGATAGTAGCCTGCCAAACCTAAGAAACTTCGGATCTCTATAGCTGATGCTGGCCTAGGCCAGTTCTTGACTACCTCAATCTTCTTAAAATCAACCTGAATACCCTCTGCTGATACAACATGACCCAGGAATGCAATTGTACTCAACCAGAACTCACACTTCGAAAACTTAGCATACAACTGACTATCCCTCAAGGTCTGAAGAACTACTCAAAGATGCTGCTTGTGCTCTTCCCGGCTGCGGGAATAAATGAAAATATCATCAATGAAGACTATCATGAACGAATCCAAGTAAGGCCTGAACACTCGGTTCATCAAATCCATAAAAGTTGTTGGGGCATTTGTCAACCCGAATGACATCACCAAGAACTCATAATGCCTGTACCGAGTGCAGAAAGCTATCTTAGGGACATCAGATGCCCTAATCATCAACTGATGGTAGCCACATCTTAAGTCAATCTTCGAAAATACCTTGGCACCCTGAAGCTGATCAAACAAATCATCAATCCTTGGTAATAGATACTTATTCTTGATTGTAACCTTGTTCAGTTACCGGTAATCAATACACATTCTCATAGATCGATCCTTCTTCTGAACAAACAACACCGGTGCACCCCAAGGAGAAACACCGGGTCTAGTGAAACCCTTATCAAGGAAGTCTTGCAACTGCTCCTTCAACTCTTTCAAATCAGGCGGGGCCATACGATACGGCAAAATCAATATCCCTGTTGGGTGGCATACCTGACAGGTTTAAAGGAAATACCTCAGGGAACTCACGAACAGAAACCACAGAATCAATAGAAGGAACCTCGACGCTAGAATCACGAACATATCTTAAATAGGCCAAACACCCCTTCTCGACCATACGTTGAGCCTTCACATAAGAGATAACACTATGGGTAAAATGACCAGGAGTCCCTCTCCACTCTAAATGAGGTAAACCCGGCAAGGTTAAGGTCACAGTCTTGGCATGATAATCCAAGATAGCGTGGTAAGGTGACAACCAGTTCATCCCCAATATGACATCGAAATCAACCATGTCTAGAAGCAAAAAATCTACATGAGTCTCAAGACCCCCAATCACAACTATACAAGAGCGATAGATTCGATCTACTATAATAGAATCACCTATCGGTGTAGACACACATATAAGGGAACTCAAAGAATTACTAGGCATGACCAGATACAGTGCAAAATAAGATGACACATAGGAGTGGGTGACCCTGGATCAAATAAAACTGAAGCATCTCTGCCACATACTAGAACGGTACCTCTAATAACTACATCAAAAGCCTCAGCATCAGGCCTAGCTGGAAGAGCATAATATCGGAGCTGCACCCCACCACCCTGGACTACATCTCTAGGATGGCCTGTAGTTGGCTGGCCTCCACCTCTAGCGGTCTGAGCTACACCTCTAACACCTCTACCTCCACCTCTAGTACATCTACCCCCACCCCTAGCTTGTGGAGCAGGCGGTGGAACACCTAGTGCTTGAACCATAGTACGGGAACCCTGCTGCTGTGACTGAGTACCCACCAATCTCGGACAAGCCCTCTAGATATAACCATACTCACCACACTCAAAGCATCCACATGAGTGCTACGCTTGAGGAAATTGAGACTGACCCCAGTGACATGAATGACAACCTCGAAAACTCTAGAACGGCGGTGCACTGATAGGATGTTGATCAGAATACTGCATATGAGAACCACAACCACTTGAAGCATCGTGAGAAACCTGAAGTGCTGACTGAAAGGTCCAAGGAGGATGGCCCCTACAATATAAATCCCTGCCTCCAGACGAGGTACCACTGAATCTTCTTAAATGACGAGGCCTCTTGTCGGCCCATAACCACCTCACTACGATAGAACCATCTCCACTCTCCTAGCCACATTGACCACCTCCTAGAAAGAAATCTCACTCCATATCTCCCTAGCCATCTGAAGTCAAATTGGCTAAAGTCCCTCAATAAACATCCTTACCCTCTATCTCTCTTCTCTCTCTCTCTCTCGGTAGGAATTATGATAAAAGCATGATGAGCCAAGTCGATGAATCTGGTCTTATACAGG
This sequence comes from Nicotiana glauca, assembly GCA_026770625.1. Lineage (NCBI taxonomy): Eukaryota > Viridiplantae > Streptophyta > Magnoliopsida > Solanales > Solanaceae > Nicotiana > Nicotiana glauca. The sequence continues at coordinate 182,998 of MU733071.1, read as the reverse complement.
GTAACAATCATAGAATTTGCTAGAGATGCTCAAACTGCCTCTGATAGGGCTCTCTCTAAGTAATGGGGAGAAACTTCTCCAGAAATAGCTGAGTAAACTGCTCCCAAGTCAAAGCTGGTGATCTGGATGGTCTAGCTAAACAGTAATCTCTCCACCAAGTCTTGGCAGATCTCGACAAGTGAAAAATAGAAATATTAACCCCATTGGTCTCTACTATCCACAAGTTCCTGAGAGCCTCATGACAGCTGCCTAGATAATATGCACCGCTGAAGGTAGTAGTAAAGAGCTTGGTGAACCTGTCCAATATCCACAAAGCATCGGCAGACATAACTACTCCATCACCGATCTGAGCTACCACACCCAGCTGAAATGCTCCAACTGGCTGAGCTGCCGAAGTCTGAAACTGGGGAGCCATCTGCTCCGGAGTGTGAGTAGCAAGAGTCTGGGCTCCTCCTCCAGCCTGAGAGACGGCTCGTACTACTGGAAGCAAGCCTGCCCGGTTGACACTCTCCATAAGGCCCACTAGACGGACCAGAGCATCCTAGAGTACCGGGGTAGCAATAAACCCCTCTGAGACCTGAGCTGAGCCCAACGGAACTGTCTGGTCCGGAACCACATCATCAAAGTCATCTTGAGGCTCCGCCGCTGGTGCTGCTACTTTGGGCTGAGCTCTGCCCCTACCTCAGCCTTGCCCTTTGCCCCTCATGGGAGATGCAGCTGAGGGCTCGGGATGCTAATCGGTGGATGAGGAAGTGTGTGTTCTCGCCATCTGCAAAAGAATATAGTAGAAATTCAATTAGCATTGAGAAACCAAATCACACGACAAGAAAGAATAAATGTGAAGTTTTTCCTAACTCAGTAGCCTCTGGGGATAAATACAGACATCTCCGTACCCATCCTTCAGACTATACTAAGCTTATCCGTGAACTGTGAATCCTATGTAACCTACAGCTCTGATACCAACTTGTCACGACCCGGATTTTCCACTCTCGGAAGTCGTGATGGCGCCTATTCATGGAAGTTAGGCAAGCCGCGTATTGTAGAATTATTAACTCATTTCTTAGCCCCTTTTAACAAATTAAACTAACATGTGATCAATAGTGAAGCATTAACGATAAATAAAAACAAGTGAAAGACTTAATCTGATACATTAACCATAACCAGTGTGACTACGCCAACATACATCTATACCTGGAATCTGGTGTCATATTATTAAGGATTGTCTACGAATACTACATATAAATGTCTGAAAGAAATATACTGCCTATCTCGGAAGTATATAAAAATAGAATACAGATCAAGGTATAAGCGAATGCCGGGCATGCGGACGCTTGCAGGACTACCTCGGTATCTCTAGCTGGACTGAAGGCAGCCACCCAAATGCTATGGTCCAAACGCTGCCGCTTTGGAATCTGCACATAGTGCAAAGTGTACTATCTATCTCGACACCGATATATAGATACTCATCACCATGCCTATACGTGATACTCAACAAGTACACGTAGCAAATAGGACACAACTCCTAATCTCTTAAGCTAAGGTTAGACCAAATACTTACCTCGAACTTCCACGACCTCAAGCCTCAAACACCGCTTTTCTTTTTGAATTTGGCTTCAAATCAATTGTATCTAGACATAATCGACTTAATAAAATCAATAAATGCTAAACAATCCAATTCCAATGCTTAATTATAGCTTTCCTATCATTCTTCCCAGAAGGTCAAAAATTGACCCCGGGCCCGCTTGGTCAAAACACGGGGTTCAGACCAAAACCTGATCATCCATTCACCCACGATCTCGAATATATAATTAGTTTCAAAATGCAACTCCAAAACAATGTCAAAATCCCAAATATACAAAAAGCCCTAATTCTACCCAAATTCGTAATTTTCTACCCTTAAGAACACGATTTAAGTGTATTAATCCAATGGGTGTTGATGGAAATTGAAGAAAATGAGTCTAAGATTAATACCTATGGATTTGTGGTGAAATTCTCTTTCAAAAATCGCCCAATTTAGAGTTTGGAAGAAGAAGTTATGAAATTTTGGATAAGTCCTGTTTTGGCTTCTGTTTTAAAATCACTCGACAGGCCTTTATCGCGTTCGCGATAGGCCTGTCGCGTTCGCACTGAGTCAATCTTAGTTGACCTTCACGTTCACGATCTCAGGCTCACGTTAGCAGAGTTTTAACTCCTCGAGCCTTCGCGTTTACGGGCCATTAGCTGCGTTTGTGTAGCACAAAATTCCCATCCCCCTGCCCAGGCCCAAAGGCCTTCGCGTTCGCGATAGTAGGTCCCTGTTCGCGAAGGGGAATACCCCCAAAGCTTTGCGTTCGTATCCTATGTCTCGCGTTCGCGTAGAAGGAGATTTCCTTCATCCTGAATAACCCTTCGCATTCGCGAGAGTCCTTCCGCGAACAGGAAGAAGAACATACCAGAATACCAGAAACTGAAAAACCTGCAACTTTTGTGAGTTCAAAAACCTTCCGAAACCTATTCGAAACTCACCCGAGCCCTCGGGGCTCCAAACAAAACATGCATACTAACTCAAAAATATCATATGAACTTATCGATGCAATCAAATTGCCAAAATAATCTCTTAAACAACGAATTTTGCATTGAAATCTAAGAGAAATGTCAACACTTTCAAAGTATCAATTTTCACAACTATGGGCCCGAATCACCTCAAACAACTTCCGTTCCTTATCAAATTTCACAGACTCATCTTATTTCACATATAAGAACTATACCGGGCTCCAAAACCAGAATACGGGCCCGATACCATCAAATTCTAAATGCATTTCATTCCAAAACTCATAGAAATTTCCAAAAAATAATTTTCTTTAAAAATTAATTTCTCGGGCTTGGGACCTCGGAATTCGATTCCGAGCATACTCCCAAGTCCCATATTTTTTCACGAATCCACCGGGATCGTTAATTCACAGTTCTGGGTCCGTGTATTCAAAATATTAATCGAAGTCAACTTAAATACATTTTAAGTCAAAATTTTAATATTTTTCACAGATTTTCACATAATCGGTTTTCGGCTACGCACCCGACTGCGCACGCAAACTGAGATGATGCTGAAAGAGGTTTTTAAGGCCTCGTAACACAGAGTTCATTTTAAAAATAAGTGATGACCTTTTGGGTCATCACAACAGTTGTAATTTAAAAAAGCACTAGAATTTTTTTTATCTTTTCCAATAAATAAATATTCTTCTTTTTTCTTTTTAGAAATTTTAAAAATATCAAATTTTTCTTCCTCCTATTCATTGTCTATTTTAAAATTTTAAGTACCCGTGTAAGTGTAATATTGCTTTATCATTACGTTCTATTCAACTTTCTATCCCCTTTAAAATACATAATTTTGTGTTTATTACTAGAAATATTGCGTAGCTATTTCCATGCTACTTACTGTTTGGAAGTCTCTGCCAACTTTTATATTATTGATAGTTAACTAGCTGAAATCTTCCTTTTCAATTCAACTTGAATGTATCCAAGTTAGCATTTTCTTTCCGATAGTTACAGACCGAGGTGAGTTGACGGGGTATTTTAAGATGCATGTCATTTTCATTTTCGGTCTTGATTTTAAATTCTTATGAATTCTTTCAACTCTTTTTATGCTAGACTAATGCGAAGGGAATGTTTCAAGAATTTTAGACTACTCCTCATTAAAGACGGAGGAATTAAGTTAGAACCTTGAAATTTGACTCAATATTATGGAATTCATGATGAATTGTGCACTTGAAAGAAGTGGTTTTCCGATTTAGCAATGAATCAGACGCAGGATACAGTAATATTTTACATTTATCTCTTTAATTTTTTATTTCCCATATATAGTCTGTTTTTACTTACCTATATTTATCGGTGTCTTATTTTTCTATCTTCTATTGTGACAGGACTGGACAAGTACATCTACCTTCATATGTGATGCGGCCACATGGAGCAAGAAAGAAAGTAAAACAGTGAAAAGATCGAGCCCCTAGAAAGCAGTTAAAATCAGCTTTGTAAGTTCATAAACCAATGATTAATTCAATCTTAAATCTAGAGATTGTGTCTGCTCGTCATGCAAATTTAGACACTTGTTCTTTTTTATCGTATTATCTAGGTTCTTGATACTCTGAGATGTAGCAAATGGTGAACCAAAAAAGAGTAATTTATGTTGTTAACAAAATATATATGGGATGGTGGCGGTCATTTGCCGATTTGGTTGTCCCTGATGACATTAGTTATTCTATACTTTAACTATCCTCTTAATATTCGTAAGGTACTTTATTTCATTTATAAGTAGATGAATCTAATAGTTGTGTAACTGGTTCAAGTCAAGAACTGTAATCGCTGTAGTTTCTATCGTCTGCAGGTCCTTTTTCACAAGGATCAGATATAGATGATGATTCACTACCGCAACATGTGGAATTGGATAGGTAAATTTGTCAAGAAGAGAATAGAAAAACTTCTCACGACGATTTGACGTCAGGCTCAAAACTTCTTGTAGGTTCCAATTCTTCCCTGTTTTATCTTTTAGATACTAATGCTTCCAATAATATCTGAAAAGCAAATTTTATTGGGGCAAATTATTTTACAATCTCCAATTAATCATATAATTCCTGCATCTGTTGGATTTTCATTCTAAAGTTTGCTTCTCCATGGTTGAACAGATAGTGCATAAAATGAAAGATGAAGAAGGTTTCTTCTACCCGCACAACCTTGATTAACAAGGTCGTGCATAGTACTCCAAGCATCCAATTAAACTATATATCTTTGTTCTAAAACTGTGAGGGTGTCCTAGAGTTTGAATAGGGCAATCTGAAGATATATTTAAATTAGAAATATATTTGTTGGTCATGTGTATAAATTATTAGTTGCGGGTGAAATAGTTTCTATTGAATATTTCTCATATTTCAACACCCGGCCGATGCATTTGTCTTGGTAAAGTTGTTTGAAGCTCATCTCTGGATACGACGATTTCTCATATTTCAATGCACCGGGTAAGTCTTACCAGTAGTCATACACATTTAAATTGTTTGTTGGTGTTGGACTCCCATTTCAAAATCTTCATTTAAAATCATTGCTTCGAGTTATGAAAAGCATGTCCAAATGATTAGAAGGGAGCACGTTATCTTATGTGGAAGTGACTAACAGTGACATGCATGTGGTTTCTATTATATTAGTTTTTCAGCACGATTGGCAATATTTTAGTCGGAACATTATGTACGATGTTCCTCACAAATTGATTGGTCATTTATTCCAAATTCTTTGAGGTTGAATCCATAACAACTCGCATATTTTCCTTTTCTCGTTCCTCTCATGACTAATGGAAAAGTTCAAACAAGTTAAAGGATTCGTCTTTTTGGTGTTCTTCTCAAAGTTACTGAATACAAATAATTATGAAAGTTGTCAATTCATGTAGTTTATATAATAGAGGTTGGGCTAGAGACTGGTGTACTCAAGTTGCATCTAGAATATCTTTTCGTTTATGGCTTTAATTTGAGACAAAATACTGAGTAAGTATTTTATTCATTGTGATATTTTGAGTATGTGGGAAGAATTTGTCTCACATACATTTGTTGTATTGAATTGTTAACATTCTCATTAGAATAAATCTCATTTTCATATCTGCCCATTCGCCTACTTAACTTGATTGAGTTAACAACAAACCTTCCCCACCTCCCTGTTTGGTTTCAGTCATGTGAAGATCGTTGAAAGATACTGTCTTAGCCCAAAGCTATGCCATTTATGAAAAAGCATCCTTCTCTGCTTGCATGTTTCTCACTATTTAAATTCAAAGTTCTCTTCTTTTTTGTTCTTTACCTTTTATTTTGGTGAGCACTAACAGTTAATCATTACTTACAGGCGTTCTTTGTTAAGAGCTTTTAATTAATCGTTTTCCATCGCTTCGTTCTGAGAAACACGAAGATTATCAGTATGCGGCGAAATCAGAGGGTCTAATTTCTTGCTATCGAGTCACTTCAAAAGAACGCCTCGAGACCCTGAGGACGCGAGGCTATGACCAAGATCCCTCTTTTGGAGCTCGTGGAGGTCCGACTTAAAGAGGATATAAATCGAGGCTAGAGTAAAATGGGGAATTCCCAAGGCACATGGCCAAATCTGACAAAGCCGACCTACCCAGAGCCTACATCAAGGCATTGCATCTAGCCGTCCCATCTCCATGCCTTTATAATTAATATATTTTATGTACTATGACAGGATTCCCCTCCTTTAAAAAGGGGATCCTCACCATTTCTAAAGGGGCAGCTGTGGTTCCAACTATTCTACATGAAATAATAACTCTCTGTCTCTCTCTCTTCTCTCTAACTTATTCGCTCGAAACTACCGCTTCCATTTATTACGTTCATACTTGTTTCTTCATTTATTGCTTATCATTGGCCATAAAGAGCTTTCATTAATTATATCCTAATAGCTAGCCCTTTCCCGGTGCTCCCAATAGCTCAATCTCCAGCCCAGGTATCGACCTCAAGGCCCCTCATCGGCCGGTCTGAGGTCCAGATACCAAGCTCCCCTAGTTTAATTATAATCCCGCTCTAGCTCGTATTTCGTCATTGAACTTTATATATCTAGCATCAACTGCTCTAACAACTAGCATAAAAATAGATCACATATTTTTAGAGTCCCATTAATAAAATTAATTGTCCTTACCTTTTTTACGGTAAATAGTTCGGCGCCCACCGTGGTGCTAAAAATAATAGTGATTATTTTCTTGTTGGTTTCATTACACTACGCAAATTATCTTTCACACTTTTTATTGTCCAAGATCTTCAATTTCAGGTCAAAATGTCTGGTTTAGTGAACAGAGTTGTGAACGACAACCTAAAAAAGCACGGGGAAAACGAGGTGGATGATCTAGTTGTTGGCGCGCCACCGCAGAACCCCGATAACACATTGGGACCGATTCTAGAGGACGCGGATTCACAGGACATGCAGCAAGTCGATGAAACCTCACACACCGACATGAGAATATGAGATGACGACCAACAGGAAGCTGATCATGTCCAACTATGCCTTATAAAATACAAAGCGGTCATTGCAAATATAATCTGATTTTCACATCCGGAGTCGAATCCTCAGGGAACTAACCTATCTATTACAACTCTTGGTGATGCTACTACAAGCTCAAATAATTTTCGGATACAAGATTTTAGCAATAAATATTGGGTTTTTGTTTAACTAATTCAAAATGATATTAAAACTAACAATATTCTAAATCAAATATAATTCAATGGTAAAAAGATCTAGGGTATTGATTTCCCCAATTGTGTTTAAGTCTTAACTCTTTTGCTATAATCTCATTGTAATACTCTATGAAGATTATGATCTATGAGTTATCGCAATTATCTCTCGATCAACTACGATAATTTACAAGAGCATTCTCTCTTACTACTCTAGCTGATAATTTATGTAGCTCTGAATTATCCCGCCAAAAGTTTCGTTATCTCTAACCCCACTTTTAAGTTAAAGTAATAAATCTCTTCAATTACCCAAAAGTGGTGTTGCTCCATAGCAGTCTAATCTAGTATTCTTTCTCAAACAATACAAGGCAATTAGACACGATTAATCAAGGGCCCATTCCATTAATCACCATACAAAACATAGTTGGACAATTATATGATAAAACCGGCTCGATATAACAAAATTGATTCAAAACGTCATCTAACAATTGGTTCCATCAACCCTAGATTAAATGTATAGCTACTCATAGCAAAGCAAGATAAAACTACAAAAGTATTCATAATGTGCAATTGAAATAACAAAGAGAAGACAGAAAAACTCTAATGAATGGTTGCTCTTCTCACACTTGTTCTGGCCTCCAAATCAATCTAAAAATAAGATTAACCTTCGCATGGGAGAGTTTGTTGAGTTTATAAAGGTTTGGGATAAGTTTCTCCCGATTTACACTTTAGTGCCAAAATTTTTGGGCAATTACACAGTCTACCGCGGATGCGGCAGCACGCAGTGCGACCATGGTGAAACACAAACATTCTACCTCGCTTTTTTGGTCTACCACGGTCCAGCTGCGGTCGATCGCGGTCTTGGTGGCATCAAGCCCAGTCCTCTTTTGCCTCTTTCTTGCTTATTTCTACTCGGGTTCTTCTTGATTGGCCTTTAACCACATTCTTGACTCCAAACACTCCATAGGCTCTTTCTAACTTGGATTAGTCCCTACGAAGCAAAAGAAAACCAATTAGAGTATTTTATTATCATTTAGCCTTTAAAATAACAATAAAACATGGTACATTTAGAGTGTGAATATCATCTATATAGCCTTTAATCGACACCCCATACTTAAATCATTGCTAGTCCTTGATCAATCCACCACACTCTATAAAGGGTCCTTCACTAAGCTTCTCCCCTAACATATCACACCAAGAACAACTCACCAATTGCGCCTAGTAGTGAACAACCTTTGCCTCAAAAACCTTTGCCTCAAAAGTCAACTCTCACGTGTCGTGCAATATTTGTACTTACTCAAACTACTCTATACAAAAGTCAAGACTTACCTTTCCTTCGTGAATCACATGCCCTCACAACACATAAGAGAGTAGTTCCACAAATAATAATATTAAGAACAATTGGGAACTCAGATAGACAAAATTCGCTCACTCTAATAAAGAACATTCACATGCCACAAAGATGCACCATAAGATTGCCCGTAGTGTACTATTCTACTAATCGAGCCCATTTAGTCTAAGATCAATTAGGACTTCATTTGGTTGTAATGTAGGCTAAGGGATGTGTATGATATATTTGGATATAGTGACTAATTTTCCTAAGCACTTTTAATACCATCACATTAACCTTTAAAACCATACGTATGTCAAACAAACATTCCATCGCATTTTTATTTATAACATCCCACTCCATTAGGTGCAATCGTATCGAGTCACCACTTAGCAACTACTATACTTACTTATTCTCTTTTTCTTTTTTTTAAGTGGTGCTTATTCTTTTACTTTTCCAAAAATTGCACCTTTCCTCTATTTCATCGGTTTTACTCAAAAACCAAACCACCACCCCATACTTAAACTTTTGTATATTTCAATACCATTCAAGTGCTCATGGGAGGTAAAGGAGTTCAAATAGATGGGCCATTCAAACAATTGGATAAGGTTCAGCAATATGGTTACAAAAAAAAATAGGATTATAAGATCAACGTGGTTGGCTACGATGTATTGCATTTTGGTAGGTCTACTTTATATCACTCGCTTAAACAATAAATGCCTATATCACATCTAAGACTAAATAAAGCTATTGTTTCACTTTGCAAACACATGGGGCAAGTTCTAGGCATCAAATTTAGAGCATAGAATATAGTACAACTCACACACACATGGCACGTGACTCACTCCAGATTGGCTTATCAAGACACTCTCGTTTGAGTGTTCAAGTCAGTTACCAACATACAATTTAATGCAGTTTAGCAAGAATCATCCACTGAGACTAAGTGTTACACTCTAGTATCTATTGTGTTCAGGTGTATCAATTCCAAGGGTTTCTCTTTCTATTTTAGCTCATAGCCCATCAATACTAACTAAAAACTAAAACTAAATAAACAAAAACTAACCACACCCAGTTCAAGATAAACCCTTGGAAAAGAACTGTGGCCCAAAAAAACCAACGGGAAGTTACTACACTACCTAAAACAAAAAAAAAAAATTTGGTATATTAGATAGACTTACTTCCCTCAAGAAACTGTCTAGAAGATCTGTCATTAGGAAGAGTCCCCATATTCCTTTTTTTTGTTCGACTTATATTCGTCAAGAAACCTATCGAGAGATGTCGATCTTCGGGCCAAGTCGAAGTTTACTAACATAAATCAACAATACCAAACCAACAAACAAAAAGAAACAACACCATACACAGTTATAAAAAGGCAGCCATCCCCTTCCCCAAACTTAAAACATTAGCATGTCCCTATGTCAACAAATATAGCACAATAAGGTAAGGGGACTTCACTGTTGCAAATTCCTCATCTGAGACGATTCTACGATTGAGGTGACACGCTCTTCCTAGAGCCCAGAGCCATCCCATGATCTTTTTCTCTGACGTGGCTTGTTGAGTAGTCAAATTGTTAACTCTGGTGCCCAGGTCAGTGAAAAAAATGCGGAGACCCGCCATTTCTTGCTCCAGGGTTGTCATGCGGGTACTTCAGCGGACCTATGAAGGACCCACCTCATCAGCTCTCAGCTGTGGTGGGGCAGAAACAACCTCAACATCCTCATCATCTTAATCATCATCCTCAACAAACACTATTGTATCTCTCCTAACTGTGATCTTGCTAGCCTGGAATGGGGCTTTCAATGGCAATTTCCCATCCACTCTAGGATTTTCAGCAACTCGTGCAGCACAACACAACTTGGTAACTAGAGAGGGGAAGTAAAACCCTTTGGGTACCTCTGGGGAGCTAATAAACATCTCATCATGAAGGAGCTTGGCGACATCAAAATCCCGGTGGGTCATAAAATAGTAGATATCTACTGCTCGTGGCCCATTAACATCGGTAGTGTTGTTGGAGGGTAGCAACTGGCTGTTAATAATTGTGAGCCAACACTTAGCATCCTAATTGAGATATTTGTGAGTTCAATGTGATCCGATGCTTTATTATTATATGCTCCCTGTCAAACACACATATTGCTTCAAGAATCGGTGCCCACCAATAGTTGGGCGATGATAAGCAATGTAAGTATCTCTATCCCTCGTGAATACTGGCAGCCGGTACACTCAGTGGATTGCCTCGAGGGAAGCATTTACCCGGGTGTTGCGTACTATGACCACCCCATTCTAATATTCTAGGCAGTTAGCGTAGAACTCCTTAAACGTCTAGACATTTGCCTCCTCCGGTTCATCAAACAAGATGTCCAGCTGACACTTCCTCGATTCATTAAAGATATTTGGCCATTTCGCTTGCAAGGCTTGTTGGTCAATATGCACTTCTGATAACAATTTCTTGGATGCCTTGGCATTATACCTGCCCTTAGCTAGTTTGCAGATAAACCTAGTGTGGACAAACTGTTCCATACTATCTTGACCCTGAGCTCTCAAAGAACTGCCCAGCCCACTAGAGGAAGACCCTGTGGTACGTCTCTTTCTAGATAGATGCATTGTACCTGCCAAAAACAGAGTCTCCTATCAGTAAGGGTTTGAGTTGTGTGAACCCTGGGTAGTTACTCAGACTTCACAACTACCATGGTCACATTAGCCCTTAGAACTCCATTAGGGAAATTCCACAAACACCTTGTGAGCAAGGCACTATCCTAACACCTTTAGCCCTCATGGAAACATCAATTCTTCCCCCAAATCAATAATTTGTACTTCACCATTCCACCCCACAATAATTAGTTTTACACACATAAGCATGCACTTCTCTACAATATTGTGCACACAGTTCTATATAACATTGTGCACATAACCCATTAAAACGCAAAAAAGCAAATGAAAAAGAAAAAAATTACTATAATTACTACTCAATTAAAGCATTAAGCTGACATAAAACCAAAAGAAAAATACAAGAGAAGATCGAGAGAAGCTTGCCATACCTGGATGTAGGAGAGGGTTAGAGGAATTGAGGTTAGGGGAGATGGGTTTATATGTGAGAGAGCTGAAGAAGAAGAAGAAAAGAGGAGAGAAGATGTTAGGGTTAGAGAGAGAGAGATGAAGGGAAAGTAAGTGGGGGGAGGGGGAGGATTCTTTTGATTTTATTAGTTGGGGGGCATTATAAAAGAAAAGAAAAGCAAAAGAAAAAAATGAAATTAAAATAACCTGGGCAATGAAAAATCACGAATCACCGCGGTCCCACCGCAGCCGTGATGAATGAATAGGTGAGAGGCAGAATACTTAGGTTTTACCTTGGTCCCACCGCGGTGGCGGTGGATCACGTAAGCCTGAGCCAGAATACTCCTCTTTTTCCGCAGTCACGATCACGAGGATTCTTTTTTCTTTTCATAAGAAAGTTACATAAGAAAACAAAAACAACAAAAATCATGGGTTGCCTCCCACGCAGTGCCTAATTTAACATCGCGACACGATGCAGGCTTTGATCATCACTCCTTGTTCGCGTACTGGGGCTCTTCCAAAGTTATTATCGCTCTATCCCCTTTTTCTTCGGCCATTCCAAGGTAATGGTTCAACATTTGCCCATTCACTGTGAACTTATTTGTCCCGTCTTCTGATTCAATCTCTACAAATCCACTTAAGAACATTTGCACCACTTTGAAGGGCCCCGACCATCGGGACTTCAACTTACCCAGAAACAATCTCAATATCGAGTTGTATAACAACACTAGATCTCCGTATTTGAAGTTTCGATCCATGATGTGCTTATCATGCATTAGTTTCATCCTTTCTTTGTATAATCTATCACTCTCAAATGCCTGGAACCTATATTTTTCGAGCTCATGTAACCTAGTGACTGTGCTGGTGAATGTTGTCTCCATATCCAAATTCAACTGCCACAATGCCCAAAGTACTTTATGTTCTAGCTCTACTGGAAGGTGGCATGACTTTCCAAACACCAACTTGTACGATGACATACCAATTGGAGTTTTGAATGTTGTGCGGTGCGCCCACAATGCATCATCCAGCTTCTTCTCCTAATCAGTCCTTGTTTCATTCACCGTTTTTGTAAGGACACTTTTAATTTCCCTATTTGACATTTCAACTTGCCCACTCGATTGTGGGTGATAAGGGGTGGTCACCTTAAGTCGAACTCCATACTTTTTCAATAGCCGTGGGAACGCTCTATTACAAAAATGGGTTTTACCATCACTGATTATAGCCCTCGGGGTGCCAAAACGTGTGAAGATATTTTTCTTTAGAAAGCCTGTTACCCTTTTCGCATCATTGGTTGGGAGAGCCACCACTTCGTCTCACTTGGAGACATAGTCAACCACTACCAACATATATTTGTTGCCATACGAGCTGACAAATGGCCCCTTAAAGTCGATCCCCTATATGTCAAAAACCTCCACCTCTTGAATTGTGGTTATTGGCATCTCGTGACAGTGAGATATGTTGTCGGTCCTTTGGCATTCATCGTAACTTTTAACCCAAGCATGGGCATCCTTGAATAGAGTTAGCCAATGCAAACCCGATTACAACACCTTAGTTGTTGTCCGAACTCCTCCAAAGTGTCCACCATATGGTTAATCATGGCAAGCGTGCAAAACAAAATGTTGATCTTTCTCGGGGATACACCTCCGGATCATGTTATCTACAAATATTTTAAACGGTACAGGTTCATCCTAATAATAAGACCGACAATCATGAAAGAACTTTTGGTTTTGAATTGAAGAGAGTTCATAAGGTACAATACCGCTTGCTAAATAATTAGCAATATCAGCATACCATGGTGTCTCCTCCATTGTCATTGCTAGTAACTGTTCATCCGGGAATGTCTCTGTTATATCTTCAACCTCTACCTTACTTTCAACTCCTTCCAACCTTGAGATATGGTCAGCTACTTGGTTCTCTATCCCTTTTCTGCACGGATCTCCAGCTGGAATTCTTGTAGCAATAGAGTCCAGCGAATCAAGTGTGGCTTTGACTCCTTCTTTTCTATCAAGTACCTAATTGATGCATGGTCAGTATAAACAATAACTTTTGAACCAATCATGTATGAACTGAATTTGTAGAATGCAAAAATGATATTCAACATCTCTTTTTCCGTCATGGTGTAATTTAATTGTGCACCACTTAGCGTTCTGCTTGCATAGTAAATTAGGTGCATCAATTTATCCTTTCACCTCACCAAGACTGCTCCTATAGCACAATCACGTGCATCACACATGTGCTTGAACGTTTGCTCCCACTTGGGTGCAACAATGATGTGCACAGTCACCAATCACTTCTTCAGCTCCTCAAATGCCAACCTGCAATCATTAGAAAACACAAAGAACCGATCCTTTTCAAGGAATTTACATAAAGGGTTAGCAATCTTTGAGAAATCTTTTATGAAGCACCTGTAGAACCTGGCGTGCCCAAGGAAACTTCTCACTGCCTTGACTTAAGTAGGCGGTGGAAGCTTCTCAATCACGTCAACCATTGCATGGTCAACCTCGATTCCTTTACCAGACAATCAATGCCCAAGACTACCCCTTCTTTTACCATAAAATGGCACTTTTCGCAATTTAACACTAAATTTGTCTCCACACATCTTCTGAGCATTCTTCTTAAATTGTGAAGATAGTACTCGAATGAGTCCCCCATCGTGGAGAAATCATCCATAAATACCTCCATAATGTCTTTAACCATGTCCGTGAAAGTGACTAACACACACCGTTGGAATGTAGCCGGTGCATTACAAAACACAAAAGGCATTCTCCGAAAGGCAAAGATGATATACGGACAGGTGAAGGATCATTTCTCTCTATCTTCGAGTGCTATTGAGATCTAACAGTACCCCGAATATCCATCCAAGAAATAGAAATGAGATCACCTTGCCGGCCTATCCAATATTTGGTCAATGAATTGCAAGGGAAAATGGTCCTTCCGAGTGGTTGTGTTCAATTTTCGGTAATCCATGCAAATCTGCCATTCCTTGACTGTACGAGTCAAGATCAACTCGTTATTCTCATTTTGTACGACCATTATTCCTCCTTTTTTTGGGTACACACTGAACATGGCTGACCCAATTGTTGTCGGAGATGTGGAAGATGATACCCGTATCTAACCATTTGATAACTTCATTTTTCACTTCCTCTTTTATATTCGGGTTCAGCCTTCATTGATGTTCTCTAGAAGGTTTGTGCTCTTCTTCCAAGAGAATCTTGTGCATTCAAAAAGCTAGGCTGATACCATTAATGTCTGCCATAGTCCAACCAATGGAAGTCTTACATTCCTGTAACACTTATAGGAGTTGCTCTACCTGCATAGCTAGCAAACCGAATGATATAATAACAGGTAAAGTAGAATTAGGACCTAAGAAAGTGTAATTGAGGTGAGTTGGAAGTAGTTTTAGCTCCAGTCAAGGTAGTTCCTCTACTGATGGTTTTACCGATAGTGTAGCTCTCTTTTCTAACTCAAAGGACTCGAACTGAGGTTCCCTCATCGAGAATCCTTGGCCTTCGAGTGCCATGACCCACTCTGCCAGCCCTTCACCATCCATATCCTCTAAATTTGTCAAGCAAGCTCCCAATAGATCTTTAGCATGTAGGATCTCATTATCTTCATGGAGGATCACATCCACTGCCTCCACCAGGGAGCTATTAGCATATTCATTGGGTGTCCTCGTGGATTGTTGAACATTGAATGTAACCTCTTCATCGTTCAACCTCATTTTTAATTCCCTAGTTTCACAATCAATCAATGCTTTCCCAGTGGCTAAGAATGGCCTCCCTAGAATGATAGGTATCTCTTCATCTACCTGGAAATCCAGAATAACAAAGTCTGGAGGGAATACAAACTTTCCCACTTGTACTAGCACATCATCAATAATCCTTATCGGCCTTTTAACCGTGCGGTTAGCCGGTTGCAACAACATCGAAGTCAGTCTAGCTCTGTCAATATCCAGTTTTGTATATATTGGCAAAGGCATCAAGTTTATGTTGGTTACTATGTCTCACAATGCTTTTTCAAAGGCATAACTCCTAACAGTACACGGAATAATGAAGCTACCTGAGTCAGACATCTTTTGAGCCGTGGGTCTTATCGCTACTATAGTGCATGTTTGTGTCAGAGTTATTGTGGACAAGTCCTGAAAGGCAAATTTTTGTGATATTAGGTCCTTCATCATCTTTTCATAGACTGGAATTTCCCTCAAAGCATCCATCAAAGGAATATTCCATTTAAATTTACGAAGCATCTCCATGAATTTCCTTTATTGATCTTCTTTCTTTTGCTCTGAGGGAATGGTGCAGGTGCTTGCTGGCTTCTCTTTGCTGGGGTTTTGTAGAACAAGGGGTACTGCCTATTTGGCAGCTTGTTCACTCTATTTAGCCTTACCCTTATCATCTTGAACTTGTTCAACCACCACTTCAGTAAGTTCTGCTGATTCATCTACCTCTAATGGAACAGGAGTGGCTGGCGTAGTCTCTCTTCTTGATTGCACAACTTCTTGCTCTCTGTCTAAATCTCTCCCATTCCTGAGACTTACTGCCATTAGCTAATTTGGGTTTTGCTCCTTGGGATTAATGTTCGTGTTGCATGGAATGTTTCGTACGGGTAGTTATTTTGGGCCATGGAAAGCTGCCCCAATTAAGTTTCAATATTCCTTATTGCTCAGTCATGCACTGCCAACTTTTCTTGCATCTTATCATTTGTTCCAATGAGTTGTTAAAGCATACACCTGATTTCTACAATGTTTCCATCATGTTGCTGAGGAGGTGGCTGATATGCCAACAATTGCTAGTTCTACTGTGGATAGCCCTATTGTCTCTGATATGATACCATTTGGCCTTGGGGCTGCATACCTCTAGGTTGTGGCAGGTTTGGTCTGTACTGCTAATTGGGTGTTGGTCTTCACTGTTGTCCTTCTTGTCTCTGACCCCCAAAATTGTTGACATAATTTATATCCCCTCATAATTCTTGGTTGTCACCTTCTCCACTACATGAACACATATAAGACTGACTAATGCAAGGTGTACATATTCCTCTATTTGTTGTGTCAATGATATGCACTTGCTTTGTACCCATCTCATCAATCTTCTTTGTCAATATACTCATCTGAGTCATGAGTGTGGCTATGTTCTCTACATGCAAATTATGTGGGCCAAGAGGAACTGAATGCACTATTGGTGTCAGAGTCGTACCTCTTATCATCCACCCCGAATTTTGGGACATCTTGTCAAGAAAGATTTTACATTCTATGAATGTCTTGCTCAAAAATGCACCCCCAGCTGAAGCATCTACATTGGCTTTTAAATTGTCTGTTAACCCCATGTAGAATCACTGACCGAGCATCTGGTCTGAAATATCATGCTGGGAACATTTACTAGCATCCCTTTGAATCTTTGCCAAGTTTCCTGCAAGGTCTTAGTAGGATGCTGCTTGTACTGCAATATCTCATCAATCTGTCTCGCAGTCTTGTTGGGTGGGTAAAACTTGTTCAGGAACTGCTTGACTAATTCCTCCCAAACGACAATGAAATTTATTGGAAGTGAATTCAGCCAAGTCTGAGCTTCCCCAATCACAGAGAATGAGAATAGTAATAGCTTTATGGCTTCTAGGGTCACCCTTGGTTGCTTTTTGTCCACAAAAATCGACAAATTTTTTTGTAGGTGTTGTTGAGGGTCATCAATGTGTGACCCAAACAACAATCCCTTATTCAGTAGAAGATGTAGCATGTTGTTGGTGATTTGGAATGTCTCTGCTTGTACTGGGGGCACATCAATGGCGATGGCTAGGTTGTCAGCTATTGGTTTTACCCAATCATAAAGTGCAACTTCTAGCATAAGAGGTGCCACCACTCTGACATTTAGGTCAGCTTGATCATCCCTGATGTTTCCGTTGATATTATCTACGTCATAAATTTAAAATTTAAGTTGGTATGTTTGTTGTGATTGTTTGTTATTCTAGTGGGTACGGTTCAATGACATGAATGTTTTCTCTGGGTCTGAGAGTCCTTCAAGCAGTTCACGAGTCATCGAAGAATCTCTAGGCTGTTGATACCTAATTTTTCCCTGAGTATTTTATATATAACCAAAATACTTTCAAAATAACATATACATGCATATATAAGCATGCCCAAGAGTTTTGCTATTTTTTTCTTATTTTTTAAGATTTTAAAATCAATTTATTATCTATTTTAATGGTAGAAAATTCAATAATTATTCCCAAACTATCATGTTTGGTGAATAATTTGCTTTTCATTCCCATATTTACACCAAAATGTAATTAAGGTGATTTTTGTATATTTTTATAAATTTATTTGGTAGTTTTAAAGTTAAAATTGCATGTAATTGCAAGATTAGCCTATCTTAAGATTAACTGCATTTTATAAATGTAAAATTAGTTCCAATATTGTTAAATTAATATTTATATGCTATTTACTAAATTAGTACTTTTAATTTAATTTCAAAATCCGTTTTCTATTTTTTTTAAAATAAAAGGGAAAACTAGTTTTTAAAATATAGCCCCAATTCGTTTCAATTGTATCCCCATTTACATTTCAATTTTTTTTAGCCTAGAACTAACCCAATTTCAAGCTTAAAATCGGACCAGCTCAATCCTGTCTAACCCAACCCAATAACCCATTTATCCTACCCGACCCAAGGCTCTTTTAATTCAGATCGTTGATCAATCTGATCAACGGTCACAATCTTCTCTTTCCTTTTTAATTTACCTTATCCAACCCTAATTCCCCCATTTCCTTCTAGTAGCCGCCTTTGGATCCTCTTATCTCTCAGACTCTCTCGACCCTTCCCCTAACCCTAGCAGCTTCTCGTCATCCTCACCCCAAAACTCACCGGAATCCATGGCTTCTCAGGCCATGGAAACCCTATACTCACCTCCTACTACTCCTACATGCTTGATGCTCCAAGGTTCGAGGCTAGACTTCGAAGATTTTCACTCAGAACTTTACCGATTCAAGGTTTCCGGCCATCTCCGGCCTTGCTTCGGCATATCCAAGGCTCAGGAACCTAACTCTTGACCTCTCCGACTCGAGATTGTACTTGTTTCCAAGCCTTTCTCATTTCTAGGGTTTCTCCGAAACCCTAATCCATTCAAGGTTCTTTAATCGTTATTTGTCTAGATCTATACGATATCTATGCTTTTCTTGCCATCTAAGGTGTTTTCCCCAAAAGCTTTAAAATCGTTTCTCTTCATTTTTAGGGTTTCTAAAAGGATTTTTGGGAAAAATCTTTTTGATATTTCTCCTTCTTTGTTTTATGTGTGTTTGTTCATACCCTGCTCGTGTGATTTCTTTATTACGCATGTACTATCTTCTACCTTTTCTTTTTTACTATGCATGTTACTCCTGTAAAACTTTGCTATGTTTTCTCTACTCTTTTACTATGTGTGTTTACTATTAAATTATTTGATTTTTTTTTACTCTGTTCATGTTCTTACATGCTTCATCTACTTATGTTCACGTCTGTATTATCTCCTTCTTTTGAACTTGTTTAGGTTCCGAGTTTTTTCAAAATATGTTCTTCATGATTCTTCTTCCTTTGTCATTCAACATGCTATCATATTTTTCTTGTTAAGACTGAAGCAAATGGCTTGCTTTCTCAACTTCCATGTTTGATTCAATTTTGAAACCTTGGGATTTGGTGGTTTCCTTTGATGATTTTCATTCCTTGTGTTCGAGTCAAGGATCCGCTTTGGAACCCTGGACTCTTAGACCCACTATGAGTCTGCAAATTGAACTTGTATCTCTTTGCTCATGATTCTGAGTTTTATGATTCTGAACTGCTCTCTCTTTTACATAACTCGACAGTCTCTTCTTGATTCACCTGTTTGTGTACTTTATACATGAGAACTCTTCTTTCAAAAGGTTTTGCCAACTACTAAATTAATTCTGAATCCCTTTGATGGTGTTTACTTGATTGTTCTTGATTTACCCTAAGTGAACCTTTCTTTACCCTTTTTCTCGACCTGATTCACTCGAGTAAGCATGTAATTTTGGTTTTACTAAGTGATTCCCTTTCCTTTTTTACAAACCATGTACTATTGGTTTGTTTCCTTAAATAGCTTCTATGTACCTACCCTTTATTATGCTGCTGGAAAAATATTCTTTCAAAATCCCTTCCCTTAATTGTTTTACCAGTTTGAATTTGAATCCCTTAATTAAAGGGAGGCTTATATGATTTATTGAAAATCAAACTTTAATTATTTTCTTACCTTATTTCTCACGACTTTCATACAATAAATACTCTTCTCCTTTCTCTTTGTACACACCAACAGAGAACACAATATGAGTTCACAATTCACTCTCACTTAAAACTCTCTCTCTTTCTTATACTTGTGGTACTGTCGACTTTGTTTACTTTCTTCTGCACTTTTTTGATTCTCTACTGGCATGTCTCAATTAGTTTACATGCCTCAACAACAATGTGTTTAATTTTGCCTACTTCTTTTAGTTGACATTTGTTTCTAGCATATTGTCACATGTTTCTCCTTTACTTTATAGTTCAGTATTTAAATTAAGTATGCAACTAGTTGCTTGTTGTGAATTTGCTACTTTATGAATCCCAAACCCCCATACCCCCTTATATGTGAGTTATGGTTCAGAGCATAACAACACTCCAATATTGCTGTCTATGATTCTGAACTTGGTTCTTAGAATCCTTAACTCAATCAATTCCTACTCCCTTTCCCCTTTTTTGTGTCTGAGCCTTGGACTTGGGTTTGATAGTGTCCTAATCACTCTCCAGACCTTGGTATGACCTCCAAGGGTCTCCTCCTAACTTGTTCAACCAAACAAGTGGTCATGGGTGTGCCAGCCTACTTCGTGGCTAGGTATGACCACCACCTGTCATGGCTCCCCAATTGCCCATTCACTTTGCACTTACTCTTAGCTATAGGTTTTGCCCCTCTCTCGCAAGACATGCTTTGGAACCCCTGAGCTCCCTCTAAACTTGGATGCCTGAGAGTTGGCTTTTCCACACTGCACTATTCTAATTCTAATGGCATCCTGGGTCTGAGCAATGCCTGGAATCCCTGAGATTCCTTGGAACTTTGAAACACCTTGGGCAAAGAGAAGGCTTTGGAAATCTGGATCCCGAAAGTGGTTCAATCGCATGTTATTAGACATTAAGGTTGAATTAGGCTGCTTGGATCTAACCATTAGTTCGTGATGTACTTTTAATTTCCAGTTTGATCTATTGGGTTGTAATAACTTGTATGAAACTTGGGGAGTATAGCAAAAAGGGTGTGGGAACGGTCTTTACTTTCTTGCATCCAAGGGGTAGAAATCATAATTTATGATTTTACTTATAATCAAACTAGAAAGCCTGCCTATAGGGCCTTTAATACTGATTCAATCATATAGAGACCATTCCTACAGGATTTAATGCTTAACCTCACCGCAAATCACCTAGAAAGCATGTCTATAGGATTTAACATTCATGTTCTGTAATTACGCATATAGATATCATGTCTTAGGCTCTTGCATTCTGTATATACAAATGTCATTAGGCAAAC
Source organism: Nicotiana glauca (assembly GCA_026770625.1). NCBI lineage: Eukaryota > Viridiplantae > Streptophyta > Magnoliopsida > Solanales > Solanaceae > Nicotiana > Nicotiana glauca. The sequence continues at coordinate 161,905 of MU733071.1, read as the reverse complement.
CGTTGGTAGGTATAATAAGGTTGCATATAGACATGCTAAACTATAAGATTATTTGACTTCTGGGGTTAATTTAAGCCTTATTTGCTTGTTTGTTATTCCCTTTTACTTGATACTTGTTTTGAATGTCGAGCTAAAATTTTATCCTTTAAACTCCACAAAGGCCTCCATCCCTTCCTTTACCTTTAGGATTAGAATTTCTAATATCCCGGGACTGATAGGATTGGGACGGGTAGTAGCATGTGATAAGTAAACGATGTTGTTCCTCGCTTTCATACCTTAATGGGGTGGGAAGGGTAGACATGGAGATGATGATTACCGATAACACTCTGCGTACAATTGGGTACCAGTGTTGTGCGAATGATCCATGTAATGTATAAACCTAGGACCCCCTCCTCCCTCTTTATTAGTTTAACAATTTTCTAAATCTTAAAAGCTGTTGCACCTTCAATTTCTGTTTCTCACATGATTTTCGGTTTGTTCACTCTAAGTACTTGACTTCTTCCCTCTACTTGCACATTTTTACCAAACTGCTCCTTTCTAAAATTCAGCATTTCTTTTAACCTTTTGTGCCTCTTGTACTTGTTTATTTGCACTTGCCTTTAATGTCGCAATTGTAGCATGGCGGGGAACCACACTAGTGGATCTTGAGGGGTGCTTAACATCTTCCCCTTGAGATAATTCCAAGCCCTTACCCAAAACTGTCACGACCCGATTTTCCCACCACCGGGGTCGTGATGGCGCCTACTATCGGACCTAGGCAAGCCAACTATTTAAACATTTCACAAAGTTTTTATCTAGAACAATATGATAAACTGAAATAAATACTTAAAATATACGGAAGACTTTTAACAAAAACGATATCATAATGCGGAAGTTTAAAACATATCTCTACCTAGTATCTAGTGTCACCACTCACGGACTACTAAGGAGCACTAAAAACATCAGTCTGAAAGAAAATACACAAGAGTCTGTCTCGATACAAATAAAAAAACTGAAATAACATAGATGAGACTTCGAGCCCGTGGACGTCAGCTAAATTACCTAAAAGTCTCTGGACTGAAGGTCGGCTCCCGGTCTAGAACTACTGCGGCGGTCCGTAAGCTGCCTCCTGATTTGTGCACAAAAAGGCACAGAAGTGTAGCATCAGCACAACTGACACTATGTGCTAGTAAGTGCCTGGCCTAACCCCGACGAGGTAGTGACGAGGCTAGACGGGACCTACCACAAACAACCTGTACAGTTATATAAAATAACAGGAGAATACGCTAATCTAAACAGTTAAAAGGGGAGGGAAGCATGCTGGGGGGTGCAACAGTTCAAATACAGAAATTGGCTAACAAGAGTGAAAACTGAGCAGGTAATAACTGATAAAGAAATAAAAGAAAGCTCAATACACAGAACAATATACTCAGTCCATATTCCCGTTACGGCGCGCAACCCGATCCTCAACATTTAACACCGTTGCGGCGTGCAACCCGATCCTCGACAATTAATCCGTTGCGGCATGCAACCTGATCCTCAGTATTTAGTACTGTTGCAGCGTGCAACCCGATCCTCAATATTTACCAGCAAAACTCACCCAACATCATTCGCAACTCAAGTGCGAGGGGAGTAACATAAAAAAAAATACTAAAGTCCCGACGAGGGAATATATCTAACAACTCAAATATCCCGGCAAGGGAGTGTTCAATTTATACCAACATCCCGGCAAGGGAGATAATCACAGGACTTCCACTTCTAATACTTAGCTACCAACAAATTTAAGTCGAGCCAATGCTTCAATAATCTGTACAAGTTTTCTATGCGTCCTCAATCGATCATATCGGTGAACTCAATCAATTTAAGCAACAAGTCATACCACATTATTCGATTTGAAGCAATTTAAGACCCACGGTCATGCTAGACACGGGCGCATAGATAACCGTCACCATACCTATACACCGACTCCACATAGAACATAGCAAATAATGTTCTAATCCTATTCCCTCGAGCCGAAGTTAGATCAAAGACTTACCTCGATCCGAAAATGGCAATCAAGCATCTAACACCGCCTTTCCTCTAGAATGCAACTCCGGAACAACGATATCTAGCAATAATTAGATTCAATATTATCAATAATAGCTCAAGGACACAATTCCATAGCTTATAAATGAGTTTCCTATCATTCTTCCAAAAATACCAAAATCTGACACCGGGCCGACATGGTTCAAACTCGAGGCTCGGACCAAATTCCAATCACCCATAACCCCACGAGTTCAAATATATAAGTTGTTTAAGGACTCGACCCCAAATTGAGGTTGAATCACCAAAAATTCCCAAAAACCTAACTCTACCCAAAAGCCCTAATTTCTACTTTGATTTCATGTTTTTAGGCTAGGATTTTAGTGATTAGATGAAGAAATAATGAGGAAACAATGTTAAGATTACTTACCCAAAGAGTTATGGAGAAGGAAGCTCTTGAAATTCATCTATGGAGGTTTTGAGTGAAGGGCTCGTGTGAAAAATGGCAAAAATCCCAAGCACACTGTTCTGTTTTTAAATTAAAAATCACTGGAGCATTTTTGGTCTATGCGATCGCGGGGCAACAGATGCGATCGCATAGAGAGTGGGAAGTTGGCTTCTGCGATCGCAGAAGAAGTCATGTGATCGCATAGAGGAAGGGAAGCCTGGAATGTTGGGTGAGGTCCAAAGCTATGTGATCGCGTATAGGGGAATGCGATCGCATTGAGGAGTCTGGCTAAGCTATGCGATCGCGTACCAAACAATGCGATCGCATTGAACAAAGTGAGATGGCTAAAAAGGGACTCTATGCGATCGCAGACATGCCTATGCGATCGCATAGAGGAAAAGATCTGTGCAAAAATTGCAGAATTTTCTGCATTCTAAGTCCAAAAACACTCCGAATCACCCCCGAAATCACTCCTGAGGGCTCCAAACCAAACACACACGCTAACTCAATATCATCCTACGAACTTGCTCGAGTGATCAAATCGCTAAAATAATATCAAAATCAAAGAATCAACCCCCAAAACTCATAATTTCATTTCCAAGTTCACAACTTCCAATTTTAGCTATTTAGGTCCGAAGCATGTCAAACGACGTCCAATTTCGACCAAATTTCACAGAAAGCACTTAACGCATATTTAAGACCTGTACCGGGCGTCAGAACCAAAATACGAGCCCGATACCTATATTTCTAGCTCATTTTCATTTCTATTTTTTCTTAATAATTTCAGAATATAATTTAACAGAAAAATTCTTTTACCGGGGTTCTGGACCTCGAATGTCGACTCCGGGCACATGCCCAAGTCCCATATTTTTCTACGGACCTCCCGGGACCATCACATCATGGGTCCGAGTCCGTTTACCCAAGATGTTGACCAAAGTCAACTATATCAATATTAATATCATAATTCTTCAAATTTTTCACATAATTCACATATTTTAACATAAAAACTTTCCGGCTTCGTGCCCGGACTGCGCACGTAAATTGAGGCAACCAAAAGTGAGGTTTTCAAGGCCTCGGAAGCACGGAAAAAGGGAGAAATACGGTGATGACCCAAACCACAAAAACTCTAGTCTTCATTTTTAATTTTTTCTAGAAGTGTCCTAATCCACTATAATCATTAGGTGGCGACTCTCTAAACTTCAAAAACCCAATTCCCAAAGCAGGAAAGGAGTTGTCCTCCCGAATGTCGTGAACCCGATTCCGCGAGGAAAAAGGGGGCGTCGACAGCATGGCGACTCTGCTGGGGACTTCTTTAGGCTTTTACCATTGCATGCTATACGTGACTTTATTGCTTTATTTTATTTCTTTTGTCTAATGCCTTTATTTGGAACTGACTTGTTTCTTCTGTTTCTTTTTCTTTAATTACTTTCATTTACTGCTTTTCCATCAATACTGTTGTAATTTCTGAGCAATCATTGTAAACTTTATTGTATGAACATGAAAATACATGTCAATTTGTTCCATCCTTGTAAACTGCATCTTTAACATCATATTCCACTTGTGCTAAACAAATACTATAGCAACGCTTATGATGAGTAGTTGTGCACTTCCAATACTATCACCCCCTAAATTTGGAAAAGGCATATTTGTAGTAAAACCAGTCGATCAACGGTGTAGTCGATGGTTTCGTGCCTTTCCCTCTTGAGTTGTGCACTCAAGGGTACTAGTCTATCACTTCAAAATAGAAATCTTATTCCATATAAATCGTACATGCATCATGGTCAAACCTAGCCGAGTTGGTTATGTTGTCCACATAATGACTCATTAAGATAGCCTTGTCCAAAGTCCACGGGGTCTCCTTGAAACCCAAACGGATGCCTCCACGTTCTGTGCATTTTTTTTGGAGAACTTAAGTGCCTGCTATGCTAATTATTGATTTAAATAGTCGAGTCTGGTGGGGGTAAGGGCCTAACACTCTACTTTGCAGAAAATGAGGCACGAGATCCCCAGATTTGGCATGGTAACCAACATTCATCCAAGGCTACTGTACTGGTGGAACAACCTTCATTCTAGTGATCAAACACTCGTCCGTAAGTACTCAGGGAATCTGCCTTCTCTTCTAGAGATTAAACTTAACAACAAAATTATAGAGGCTACGACATTATTCTGGGATAGTGACAAGTCTGTGTTCCACTTTGGGGACCTTGAAATGACTCCTTTACTTCAAGAGATAGGGGGTCTAGCTGGAATTCCTTGGGAGACTCCGGGTTTTCTTATGCCAGAAAATCGCAAAGGAAGGGGTTTCCTTAAGATGATGGGATTGAAGAAAAATCCAGACTCAACCTATTTGAAAGACTCCTACATCCCGTTTGACTATCTATACGAAAGGTACGCCTATAGCAAGTCATAACGCACCTATTCAGACGAATTTGCTATCACCTCATTGGGGCATGTCCATAGAAGGGTTTTTGGTTTCATGTTTTGCTTTTTAGGGATGATCATGTTCCCTATGAAGAAGGCTAGGATCCATACCAGACAAGCCATGGTAACCAAAACTTTGATGGAAGGGATTGGTGGGCAAATGTTCAGCATAGTGCCCATGATCGTCGCTGAAATATACCGCGCCTTGAACAAATGTCAACAACAAAGCAGTCATTTTGAGGGTTGTAACTTATTACTCCATCTTTGGCTCATGGAACACCTCTAGAAAGGAGAATACCGACAAGATATCCTACGTAGAGATTGGGATGATCATATCGCCTTCCACCAGCCAAGGCGTATGAATTACATGCCTAAAATGTTCGCTCAGCCGGAGGACGCCGGAGGATGGGTAGAATTGTTCGAAAATCTGAAAGAAGACCAGGTACAATGGATGTTTGAGTAGTTCCCTATGGACGAATTCATTGTTCGATCCCGAGATGCGCCATTTCTCATACTGATTGGTTTGAAAGGGACTTATCCTTACGTTCCTCTCTGAGCCATGAGGCAATTTGGAAGAAAACAAATCATACCAAGGGGCAATAAAATGAGTCACCTCAGGGATGATTTCCAGGACGATGATAGCCCTCACAGGTGCCAAGCTCAGCATTTGTGGCATTGCAAAATCGTTTTGGGGATAGAATCCATTGAGCCAGACAGGTATCGCGCCGGTTGTGTGCTGCACTATTCGGGTTAGTTAGAAAACAATGGCATGGGTCAGCCGGGATTCGTTCGAGGTCACAGAATTATTGACGAGCATGCTGAAGCACAGGTTAAGTGTAATCAAATTGCGCAAGAGAATTTGAGAGTGTGAAAGTAAGCATCGGGAAATACAAGAAGCCCATCAGAAATTGATCTAGGAGTGGAAATATATGGCTTTCAGCGCCAACAAGCGGCTAGGGTCTTTGGAGCGGAGTCTAGTGGAGCTGGAAGGAAAGTTCATCCAGAGGAATGAAGACTGCCAAAACGCTGAGGGAAATGCAAGCGGACATTTGGCCCGAGCCTACTTACTGCTAGGACTACGCGAGTTGGTAGAGCTGTTCGAGGGGGACAAGGATGCCAAATCTGGGGAAGGTCCTTCTGGGACCAAGTAGTTAGGAGTCCTTTTTTATAATGATGTAATAAGGCCAATGGCCAATAGTGACATTTACTTTCTGTTATTTAAAGTCGTTTTGGATTCCTCTTATTTTTATCAATAAAATGAGGCATTTAGCATCATAAGTTCTCAAAAACAGTTTGTCGCTAGGCCTACCTCGGGCACAACGAGTCACCAAAATTAGGGCGCGATTTATATTCTCGTACAATGTGTTTAAATACTGCAATACTTTTTCCTCATAACCCACACTAATTTGCTACCTTTTTGTTTTTATTTATTTTTTATTCCCTTCCCCAAAGGTTAGTTCGTGCATTCTGGCACCATCAGCATACTCCACAAGATCCAAGGGTCCTCCACCTCCTCCTTCTCCGAGTCCTGTCCGGAATAAGAACAAAGGCAAAATGGGAGATACAAGCGCTAGAAAGGAGATTGAGATTCCTCAGGGTACCCCGGTTGCTAAGAAAACTATTGCACAACTAGAACAAAACCTGTTGAAATTCGGAGAAGAACTGGATCAGGTTCAGAATTTGGCGAACCTATCATTTTCCCTCACCGCTCCTGATGTCAACACCCATAATCCCGCACCTCCACAAAATACCCCATAAACACAGGTACAACCCACTCATACCCAACACTGCAACACATGCCACACTCCAAATAACACTGCATTACTCATTCCCGAGCCACTGAACACCACCAATGGCCATCTCCACAACACTTCTATTTATGTGGACACTGTACCCCACTACACCCAACCAATCTCAAATGCACCTGAGTCTGATGATAAGGACTCCCTTATCAGGAACTTAGCGGCAGAACTCAAGAAGTATACCAGCCGAGTTCAGGGTGTGGAAGGTAATAAGGGCATTGAAGGATTGAATTACGAGGACTTGTGCATTTAACTAGATGTTGAACTTTCGGAGGGGTACAAACCTCCCAAGTTCGAAATGTTTGATGGAACAAAAGATCCCAGAGTCCACCTGAGGACCTATTGCAATAAGCTAGTTGAGGTCGAAAGAGATGAGAAGTACCATACGAAGCCCTTCATGAGGAGCTTAAAGGGAGATGCACTATCCTGGTACATCAGCCAGGACCATAAAAATGGACGAGTTGGGTGAGCATGGCATCAGATTTCATGGATAGGTTCAGATTCAATACAGAGAATGCACCGGATGTATTATATATACAAAACTTGAAGAAGAAGCCCACCGAAACATTTTGCGAGTATGCCACTCGCTGGAGGTCAGAAGCTGCAAAGGTCAGGCCGGCCGTAGAAGAGGAGCAAATGAATAGATTCTTTGTCAGGGCTCAGGATCCCCAATATTATGAGAGGTTGATGTTGATCGAGGGTCATAAGTTCTCCGATATCATCAAACTTGGAGAAAGAATCAAATAGGGCATTAAGAATGGTATGGTTACAAATCTTGAAGCCCTGCAAGCCACCAATAAGGCTTTGCAGACTGGTGGCACGTCCAAAAAGAAGGATGTAAGTGACGTGATTGTCGCACAGGGAGCCAAATCACCACCAAAATACCATAACTATTCTTCACCTCCACTTACATATCAGCCTATCCCGAATTACCAAGCACTCGCACCCTCCTATCCACCTCCCGTTTACCAATCCTCTCCACCTCTCACATACCAACCCACCTCACCCCGATACTCTCAACCAGCACCTGTTTACCAAGCTTATAACGCTTAACCCTCTCACTACCAATCACCACCCACCTGTCAAAATTTTCCAAGACCCAGACCACATTTTGACCGCAAACCTCCTAGACAATACACAGCCATCGCTGAACCAATTGACCAGCTATATGAAAGACTTAAAGCTATTGGTTACGTCACTCCCATCCCAGCCAAAGCTCTAGAAAATCCCTCCCAGTGAGTCAACCCCAACAAGACATGTGCGTGTCATTCCGGCGTGAAGGGACACACCTTTGAACAATGTCGTTCATTGAAAGATAAGATTCAGACCCTGATCGACAATAAGTTCATTATAGCAAAGGAGCCCACTCCTAACTTTCGTAATAACCCCCTGTCTAACCACAAAGGTGGAAATATTCACATGATCGAGATTGAAGATGATTGGGACCCCAAAGGGTCGATAGGTTTGATTGTTGAAAGGGATGAACCAAAGAAACTGGTGGATACACTTAACCTAATTGTTGTGCAGAATCAGCCCTCCAAGGATAACGAAGTAAATATGTCTATACCTCTCGAATTTGAAGCGCCTCCCCCTGCAAAGGTGCCCGGACCAATCGAGGTTGAATTCGGAGTTCCAAAGGCACCTACACCCTTTGAAGTTGTTGTGTTACCACCAAGGGTGCCTATTCTAGTGGCAATGACTGTCACAACACCATTCCACTCAAATGCCATACCATGGGATTACACTCCCGAAGCTAGGAGGAAAGGAAAGACCAATACAGGAGAAACGATTGCTGCACAAGGAATGACTACAACAGGAAGGGTTTACACCCAGAGAACCTAGCTGAGTCTAGTAAGCAAGCCCCAGGACGGTCTATTGAAATTGGGCCTGACGATCTTTGGAGGAAAATACAAGCTAAGGAGTACTCGGTCACTGAACAGTTGAACAAAACACCGGCACAGATACCTATCCTGGCTCTTTTGCAGAGTTCAAATGCTCACAAGAATGCCTTAATAAAGATACTGAGCGAAGCCTATGTGCCCAGCAATATAACTGGGGGTGAAATTGCAAATATGGTGGGACAAGTGCTCGAGAGCCACTAAATCACCTTCCACAAAGACGAATTGCCGCCAGAAGGTTTGGGCCATAACAAGGCACTGCACATCACCGTGCAGTGCGAAGATTTTTTCATCACCAAGGTTCTGATCGATGGGGGATCGAGCCTTAACAAATGTCTTCCTGTAACTCTCAGAACTTTGGGGAAAGGCCTACACGAGATCAAAGACAGGGCTATCAATGTCAAAGCCTTCGATGGATCCCAGTGATCTACTATTGGAGAAATCAGCCTGTGCTTGCAAATGGGTCCAACATGGTTGGACGTCGACTTCCAAGTGATAGACGTCCCGGCATCCTATAACTTGTTGTTGTGATGCCCCTGGATCCACGCTGCTGGAGCCGTAGCATCGACCCTGCATCAGGCAGTAAAGTTCGAATGGAATCACCAAGAAGTGATCATCCATGGGGATAGTAGTAACCTTATATATAGTCTCCAAACCATCCTAATGATCGGGGGAAGAAGGTGAATAGGTGGAGAGACATACCACCGCATCGAAAGGGTCAACGCTGTAGACAAAGACAAGTGGTAGGATAACATGATCGAAAGTATCCTGAATTGGTGCGGGTACGAGCCTAGAAAGGGACTCGGTAAAAATCTTCAGGGGATTACTAAACCCATCAAACTGAAGAAGCATGGCACTACCTTTGGCTTAGGGTACGGCTATACTTGGGAGGAATTCCAGAACTGGTCGCCACCATGGCGTGACCCTTACTACGCAAAGTTTTCGATACCTAGCCTGGAGAAGACCTTCCGGCCGGCAGATACTATATATGGGTCAGAAGAGGATGAAGCATTTTTGTTCCTGGAGGATGATGATATGGACTGCTGTGTTCTTTTTGAGGAGGAAGGCCCTTCCATGCAAGCTATGAACAGAAGAGACCGCCTCAGCAACTGGTCCATTAGGACCGTCAGGGCCCGAAGGGCTTCGGGGTAGCAAGGCTAAACAAAATCACCATGCATCGCATTTTTTAGTTTACTTTACTAGTTGATATTCTTTCCGCATTGCCTTTAATTTCGAAAAGAGCTCCGATGTTTCAAACAATTTTGAATTTAATCAAAGCATTTCAGTTTATCATATATCTCGCTCTTATTATTTTGTCTATCATTTACTCTATTTTTACATAGCATTACTATTACTTACCCTGATAATGAACCAACGACTGTGACTTGCAACGAACCAATGCAACAAAAGGACATAGACTCAGAGGAAGATGAGATACCTGAAGAGGTCATCAGAGAAGTTGAGAATTTTGAGAATAGACCTAAGTCCAACCTGAAAGAAACTGAGGTCATGAATTTGGAGATACAGAGGAAGTCAAAGAAACTCGCATCAGTGTTCACTTGTCGCCATCAGAGAAGGAAGAATATGCGAAATTTTTGAAAGAATATGAGGACATATTCGCCTGGTCGTACGATGATATGACTGGTCTCAGCATGGACATTGTAGGTCATAAGTTGCCAACAAATCTAGCATGTCCTCCAGTAAAGCAGAAGCTCAGGAAATTCAAGCCAGACATGAGTTTGAAAATCAAAGAAGAGGTTAATAAGCAAGTCAAATCGAAGGTTCTCAATGTGGTAGAGTATCCAACATGGTTAGCCGACATCGTGTCAGTACCAAAGAAGGACTGGAAGGTTAGAATCTGTGTCGACTACCGGGATCTCAATCGGGCCAGTCCCAAAGATGACTTCCCCTTGCCAAACATACACATTCTTATCAACAACTACGCCAAGAAAGAGTTGTAGTCTTTTGTTGATTGTTTCGCTGGGTATCATCAGATATGCATGGATGAGGAAGATGCAGAGAAAATGGCTTTCATCACGCCGTGGGGGATGTATTGTTACAAAATGATGCCATTTGGGTTGAAGAATGATGGCGCCACCTATATGAGAGATATGACTACTATATTTAATGACATGATACACAAGGATATCGAGGTATATATGGACGACATCATCATCAAATCCAAGAAAGCCACTGATCATATGGAAGTCCTAAGAAAGTTCTTCAACATACTGAGAAGGTATAACCTGAAACTGAATCCCGCCAAGTGTGCATTCGGGGTTCCTGCACGAAAACTACTGGGTTTCATCGTGAGCCGTCGAGGGATAAAATTGGACCCATCAAAGGTCAAATAACTTCAAGAATTTCCACCGCCAAAGAACAAGAAGGACGTGATGAGTTTCCTGGGGAGACTCAACTATATCAGCCGGTCCATAGCTCAGTCCACAGTCATTTATGAACCCATCTTTAAAATGCTAAAGAAAGACACTTCTACTAGATGGACCGACGATTGTCAGAAAGCCTTTGACAGAATCAGGGAATACTTGTCAACGTTGCCAGTCTTGGTTCCTCCCGAGCCAGGAAGACCTCTATTACTTTATCTCAGGGTTTTGGATGGAGCATTCGGTTGTGTTCTGGGACAACATGATGAAACGGGGAGAAAGGAGCAAGCCGCCTATTATTTCAGCAAGAAGTTCACCCCGTATGAGGCCCAATATTCTCTATTAGAGCGCACCTATTATGCTCTGACTTGGGTAGCTCAGAAATTAAGGCACTATTTTTGTGCCTACACTACCTATCTCATATCCAGGATGGACCAGCTAAAGTATATCTTCCAGAAGCGTATGCCCACTGGCAATCTCGCCAAGTGTAAAATCTTGTTGTGTGAGTTCGACATTGTTTACGTGAATTGAAAAGCAATCAAGGGTCAAGCCATAGCAGATCACCTTGCCGAGAATCCCATTGAAGGAGATTACGAACCACTAAAAACGTATTTTCTTGACGAAGAAGTGTCCTTCGTAGGAGAAGATATTGCAGAATCCTATGATGGTTGGAGGTTGTTTTTTGATGGAGACACAAATTTCAAAGGAGTTGGCATAGGGGCAGTCCTAGTATCAGAAATTGGCCAGCATAATCCGGTATCTGCCAAGCTCAGGTTCCCTTGCACAAACAACATGGCTTTATACGAATCTTGCATCCTGGGACTCAAGATGTCCATTGACATGAACGTTCAAGAGTTAATAGTGATCGGGGACTAAAACCTGCTCATACATCAAGTTCGAGAAGAATGGGCCACCAAAAACTCCAAGATACTTCCCTATTTGCATCACATACAGGAGTTAAGGAAAAGATTCACAAAGACGGAATTTCAGCATGTCCCCAGGGTTCAGAACGAATTCGCTGACGCATTAGCCACATTATCATCCATGATCCAACATCCAGATACGAGTTTCATTGATTCCATCCAAGTAAGGATTTATGATCAGCCAGCTTACTATGCTCACATTGAAGAAGAAGCAGACGGAAAACCATGGTTACATGACATCGAAAGATACTTGACCGTAGGGGAGTATCCAGAACATGCCAACGCTACTCAGAAACATTCACTTCGGAGATTATCCAACAACTTCTTTCACAGCAGAGGAATCCTATACAGGAGGACTCCCGATTTGGGTTTGTTAAGGTGTGTCGAAGCAAAAGAAGCAACCAAACTATTGGACGAAGTGCACGCAGGGACCTGCGGGCTGCACATGAATGGTTTTGTCTTAGCAAAGAAGATACTCCAAGCAGGGTATTTCTGGATGACTATGGAAACAGACTTTATCCAGTACGTCCTCAAGTTCCATCGCTGTCAAATATATGCAGACATGATAAAGGTGCCTCCAAACGATCTTACTGCAACAAGTTCGTCGTGGCCATTCGTTACCTGAGAATGGATGTCATTGGACCTATCGAGCCTACCGCATAGAATGGGCACAGATTTATCCTGGTGGAAATCGATTATTTTACTAAATGGGTTAAGGCAGCGTCATACAAAGCAGTGACTAAGAAAGTTGTGGCAGACTTCATCCGTGATCGCATTGTTTTCCGATTCGGGGTTCCAAAATCAATCATCACTGATAATGGTTCCAATCTCAACAGCGACTTGATGAAAGCAATGTGTGAGACATTCAAGATCAAACACAAGAATTCTATTGCCTACAGGCCTCAGATAAATGGAGCTGTAGAGGCAGCCAACAAGAATATCAAGAAGATACTAAGGAAGATGGTCGAAAGTCACAAACAATGGCATGAGAAGTTAGCATTTGCCTTGCTGGGATACCGCACCACGGTGTTTCACCAGGTTCTAACTGGATGAGCCCTTATCCTTGCAGAAACAGACGAAGAAGTCTGGCCGAAGCCAATCAATTCAGATGCAGTGAACGATACTATGTGTAATAATATGCTTTCTCTTCATGATCTAATTTGAACTACGCCTGACTTGATTCGTGTTTAAGAGGGGATACGTAGGCAGCACTATGGGTTCAGTCACAATTTAATAAAAATCCCATTTCCCCCTATTATTGGAACTGGGGTAGAATTTTGAGAGGATCCTCAAAATTCCGAAGTTAGTCTTCAGGCGCTTATCGCCAGGGATGTCAGCCCAGTGAACTGGGGCAGAATTTTGAGAAGGACCCTCAAAATTCCGAAGTTGATTTTTCATCCGTTCAGTGCAGCCGTCAGAAGTGCCAGCACAGTAAACTGGGGCAGAATTTTGAGGAGGACCCTAAAAATTTCGAAACAAGAAAGGTTGCAATGCTTTGAACCACGTCGTAGTCGTTGGTTCATTTAAACAAAACTATTTTCTACCTACGTTATATTTGTTAAATTATGCATAACTATGATAGCTATTGTTTAGCGATGCTACCCCAATGATGCACGACGACGGAAGCCACAGAAGAGCGAACTAAATTTTTCCCTTTACAAAACTCACGATTTTCTTTGGATGCAGGCACCCAAGTCACAAAGTTACCAAACATGTTACACAATCGCATCGAACTATCGCTCTTGTTCGTATTTGCTATCCGCACGCAATGGCCCCAGCAGCCGCAATATCACGATGAGCAATCAGCTAACAATTTTTGTTCTTACTATTCACTTTTATCTTATTGCATAAGGCTACTTTTCTGCCTTCCGAGACTAAGCATTGTCTCCATCTGCATTTCCTGCATTGCATAAGACTACTTTTCTGCATTCCGAGACTAAGCATTGTCTCCATCTGCATTTCCTGCATTGCATAACGCTACCTTTCTGCCTTCCGAGACTAAGCGTTGTCTCCATCTGCATTTTCTGCATTGCATAAGGCTACCTTTCTACCTTCCAAGACTAAGCATTGTCTCTATCTGCATTTCCTGCATTGCATGAGGCTACCTTCCTGCCTTCCGAGGTTAAGCTCTACCTCCACTTGCATGGCTGAAATATCACCAAACTGTATTTAAATTCTCTATCGGCTGAAATATTGCCATTTACATTTCTGCATCGGCTGAAACATTGCCTATTGTATTTTAATTTTCTGTCGGCTAAAATATTGCCATTAACATTTTTCACACCAGCTGAGATATCGCGAAACTACAATTTAAATTCTCTATCAGCTGAAACATCACCATTTTACTTTTACATCGGCTGAAATATCGCCACTTTTATTTACGTCTTACAATCGGCTGAAATATCACCAAACTACTGTATTTAGATTTTCTGTCATCGGCTGAAACATTGCCTATTTTATTTAAATTTTGGTCAGCTGAAATATCGCCATTTACACTTTTGCATCGGCTGAAATACCGCCAAATCATGCATTTTGGGCTGAAATATCGCCAAACTGTCAAAAGGCATCATTGTTTGGAGGCATCATCTTCATAGCCCGAGAACACCATGTTATGGCCCGAGGATCACACTTTATATATTGCACATCATTATTTAAAGGCATCATGGTTCGAAGGCAGCATTATCATAGCCCGAGAACATCATTTCATGGACCGTGAATCCTTTGATTTTGCGATTCATGGCCCAGGACATCATGGACTAAGGACAATATTCATGGTCCAACGGGAACTTGCATCATGTTTAAGTTTATGCACGATAAACGCCTATATTGCTCACTTGCAGGTACACCGGCTAGCAACGGTAGTCTCGGTAGGAGCGACCCCATTCCGGTTCTCGCAGCCGATCAACTTCAGAATAACTCCCGCTTCCCCCATGCGTCGTGTCTGCTCTTTCGAATCACCATCGGCATGTTTCGTCAATGGTTCCTGAACTACATTCGACCTAATTCTGTAAAACAAGGGATATGTAGGCAGCTCAAAAACCAGATCTCGGTCAAATTCTTTTCAAAACACCGCTTCCGGTCAAAATTGGCCATCATATCTTTACGCGACAACTCTTTCATCCTTCCCGGGTAAAGAGGAGCAGCTGTTGATACCCAATTTTTCCCTGAGTATTTTATATATACCCAAAATACTTTCAAAATAACATATACATGCATATATAAGCATGCCCAAGAGTTTTAGTATTTTTTCCTTATTTTTTAAGATTTTAAAACCAATTTATCGTCTATTTTAATGGTAGAAAATTCAATAATTATTTCCAAACTATCATGTTTGGTGAATAATTTGTTTTTCATTCTCGTATTTACACCAAAATATAATTAAGGTAATTTTTGTATATTTTTATAAATTTATTTGGTAGTTTTAAAAGTTAAAATTGCATGTACTTGTAAGATTAGCCTATCTTAAGATTAACTGCATTTTATAATTTTAAAATCGGTTCCAATATTATTAAATTAATATTTTTATGCTATTTATTGACTCAGTACTTTTAATTTAATTTCAAAATCATTTTTACTATTTTTTAAAAAATAAAAGGGAAAAAACTAGCTATTTAAAATATAGCCCCAATTCGTTTTAATTGTATCCCCATTTACATTTCAATTTTTTTTAGCCTGAAACTAACCCAATTTCAAGCTTAAAATCGGACCAGCTCTTTTAATCCAGACCGTTGATCAATCTGATCAACGGTCACGATCTCCTCTTTCCTTTATAATTTACCTAATCCAACCCTAATTCCCCCATTTCCTTCTGGTAGCCACCTTTGGATCCTCTCATCTCTCAGACTCTCTCGACCCTTCCCCTAACCCTAGCAGCTTCTCGTCATCCTCACCCCAAAACTCACCGGAATCCATGGCTTCTCAAGCCATGGAAACCCTATACTCACCTCCTACTACTCCTACATGCCTGATGCTCGATGGTTCGAGACCAGACTTCGAAGTTTATCACTCAGACCTTCACCGATTCGAGGTTTCCAGCCATCTCAAGCCTTGCTCCGACATATCCAAGGCTCAGGAACCTGACTTTTGACCTTTCCGACTCGAGATTGTACCTGTTTCCAAGCCATTCTCATTTCTAGGGTTTCTTCGAAACCCTAAGCCATTCAAGGTTCTTTCATCGTTATTTGTCTAGATCTATACGATATCTATGGTTTTCTTGCCATCTAAGGTGTTTTCCCCAAAAGCTTATTTTCAAAATCGTTTCTCTTCAATTTTAGGTTTTCTGAAAGGATTTTTGGGAAAAATCTTTCTTATATTTCTCCTTCTTTGTTTTATGTGTGTTTGTTCATACGCTGCTCGTGTGATTTCTTTATTACGCATGTACTGTCTTCTACCTTTTCTTTTCTACTATGCATGTTACTCCTGTTAAACTTTGCTATGTTTTCTCTACTCTTTTACTATGTGAGTTTACTATTAAGTTATTTGATTTTTTTGACTTTGTTCATGTTCTTACATGCCTTATCTACTTGTGTTCACGTGTGTATTATCTTCTTCTTCTGAACTTGTTTAGGTTCCGAGTTTTCTAAAAATATGTTCTTCATCATTCTTCTTCCTTTGTCATTCAACATGCTATCATATTTGTCTTGTTGAGACTCTGAAGCAAATGGCTTGCTTTCTCACTTCCATGTTTGATTCAATTTTGAAACCCATGTGATTTGGTGGTTTCCTTTGATGATTTTGATTCCTTGTGTTCGAGTCAAGGCTCCTCATTGGAACCCTGGACTCTTAGACTCACTATGAGTCTACAAATTGAACTTGTATCTCTTTGCTCATGATTCTGAGTTTTATATTTCTGAACTCCTCTCTCTTTTACATAACTCGACAGTCTCTTCTTGATTCACCTGTTTGTGTACTTTATATATGAGAACTCTTCTTTCAAAAGGTTTTGCCAACTACTAAATTAATTCTGAATCCCTTTGATGGTGTTTACTTGATTGTTCGTGATTTTCCTTAAGTGAACCTTTCTTTACCCTTTTTCTCGACCTTTTTTTACAAACCATGTACTATTGGTTTGTTTCCTTAAATAGCTTCTACGTACCTACCCTTTATTATACTGTTGGAAAAATATTCTTTCAAAATTCCTTCCCTTAATTGTTTTACCAGTTTGAATTTGAATCCCTTAATTAAAGGGAGGCTTATATGATTAATTGAAAATCAGACTTTAATAATTTTCTTACCTTATTTCTCACGACTTTCATACTATAAATACTCTCCTCCCTTCTCTTTGAACACACGAACAGAGAACACAATCTGAGTTCACAATTCACTCTCACTTAAAACTCTCTCTCTTTCTGATACTTGTGCTGCTGTGGATTTTATTTACTTTCTTCTGCACTTTTTTGCTTCTCTACTGGTATGTCTCAATTAGTTTACATCCCTCGACAACAATGTGTTTAATTCTGCCTACTTCTTTTAGTTGACATTTGTTTTTAACATATTGTCACATGTTTCCCCTTTCCTTTATAGTTCAGTATTTAAATTATGTATGCAACCAGTTGCTTGTTGTGACTTTGCTACTTTATGAATCCCAAACCCCCATACCCCCTTATATGTGAGTTATGGTTCAAAGCATAACAGCACTCCAATATTGTTGTCTATGATTCTGAATTGGGTTGTTTGAATCCTTAACTCAATCAATTCCCACTCCCTTTCCCTTTTATGTGTCTGAGCCTTGGACTTGGGTCTTATAGTGTCCTAAGGGTCTGCTCCTAACTTTTTCAACCAAACAAATGGTCATGGGTGTGATATCCTACTTCGTGGCTAGGTATGACCTCCACCTGTCATGGCTTCCCAATTCCCCTTTCACTTTGCACTTACTATTAGCTATAAGTTCTGCCCCTCTCTCGCAAGCCATGCTTTGGGACCCTGAGCTCCCTCTGAACTTGGATGCCTGAGAGCTGGCTCTTACACACTGCACTATTCTAATTCTAATGGTATCCTGGGTGTGAGCAATGCCTGGAATCCCTGAGATTCCTTGGAACTTTGTAACACCTTGGGCAAAGAGAAGGCTTTGGAAATCTGGATCCCGAAAGTGGCTCAATCGCATATTATTAGACATTAAGGTTGAATTAGGCTGCCCGGATCTAGCCGTTAGTTCTTGATGTACTTTTAATTTCCAGTTTGATCTATTGGGTTGTAATAACTTGTATGAAACTTGGGGAGTATAGTAAAAAGGGTGTGGAAGGGGTCTTTACTTTCTTGCATCCAAGGGGTAGAAATCATAATTTAGGATTTTACTTATAATCAAACTAGAAATCATGCCTATAGGGCCTTTAATATTGATTCAATCATATAGAGACCATGCCTATAGGATTTAACGCTTAACTTCACCGTAAATCACCTAGAAAGCATGTCTATAGGATTTAAATTCATGTTCTGTAATTACGCATATAGAGATCATGTCTTAGGCTCTTGCATTTTTGCATATACAAATGTCATTAGGCAAACCGTTGGTAGGTTTACTAATAAGGCTGCATATAGACATCATGTGTATACGATTTTTATTAATGTCATGAAAAGGTATTAAAATCAGTAAACGTGTAGAAAGCATACCTATAGGAAATCTCGATTTTTAACAGCCTTATTTGTTTTAAAACAGTATCAATTATTGGAACTCGTATCTATTTTACTAAAAACTGGTAGTTTTCTACCCCCTTTTCTGAAACTTGCTAAAATTGGTAAACCTTTTTCTATAATCAATCAGCACTTTCCTGAAACTCACAGACCTTTTAATCAGTCTGCATATTTTATAAAACAACTGGTAACTCTTTTCTAAAATCAGTTTGCATTTTTTTTCTAAAATTCATTTCTCTGTTAAAACTGATAACTCTTTTTCTAAAATCAATTTTCTTTTCTGAAACTACTAGTAACTCTTCTGCATCTTTTCCTGAAATCATTAGATCCTATGCCTAGGTTTTTTTTTATTTCAACACATAGACAAAAGGTTGGCTAATTAATCATTGGGTCAGTCCCTAACAACTGTATCCGAGTTGCCTAATGCAGACTTTCTGTCTAAATATATGTGTTGAACCAGTCCGCTCACTGCTTAATTTTAATCTAAGACCAAATCAGTATTTGTCAAGTCATGCTAAACTATATGATTATTTGACTTCTGGGGTTAATTTAAGACTTATTTGATTGTTTGTTCTTCCCTTTTACTTGATACTTGTTTTGAATGTCGAGCTAGAATTTTATCTTTTAAACTCTACAAAGCCTTCATCCCTTTATTTCCCTTTAGGATTAGAATTCCTAATACCCCGGGACTGATAGGATTGGGATAGGTAGTAGCATGCGATAAGTAAACGATACCGTTCCTTGCTTTAATACCTTAACGGGGTGGGAAGGGTAGACATGAAAATGATGATTACACGATAACACTCCGCGTACAATTGGGTACCAGTGTTGTGCGAATGATCTATGTAATGTATAAACCTAGGACCCCCTCCTCCCTCTTTATTAGTTTAACAATTTTCTAAATCTTAAAAGTTGTTGCACCTTCAATTTATGTTTCTCACGTGATTTTCGGTTTGTTCACACTAAGTACTTGACTTCTTCCCTCTACTTGCACATTTTTACCAAACTTCTCCTTTCTAAAATTCAGCATTTCTTTTAACCTTTTGTGCTTCTTGTACTTGTTTATTTGCACATGCCTTTAAAGTCACAATTGTAGCATGGCGGGGAACCACACTAGTGGATCTTGAGGGTGCCTAACACCTTCCCCTTGAGATAATTTCAAGCCCTTACCCAAAAATCTGATCTTCATCTTTCATTTTTTCTAGAAGTGTCCTAATACACTATAATCATTAGGTGGCGACTCTCTAAACTCCAAAAACCCAATTCCCAAAGCGGGAAAAGAGTTGTCCTCCCGAATGTCATGAACCCGATTCCGCGAGGAAAAAGGGGGCGTCGACATAGGCATACACCTAAATCACACAAGAGTTCAAACATGAGAATTTCAATGAAAAAATATAATACATCGTAGAAGATTGATCTAAACTAATACTTCTAGCACTACTTTTAAGTTGTAATAAATAACACCATTAGTTCCCCGGCAACGACGCAAAAATTTGATCACGTCCAGCTATGCCTTATAAAAGACAAAGCGATCGTTGCAAATATAATCCGCTTTTCAATTCCTGAGTCAAATCATCAGGGAACTAAACTATCTATTAAATCTCTTAGTGATGCTATTACAAGTGCAAACAATTTCCGGATGCAAGATTTTTATCAATAAATATTGAGTTTTTGATTAACTAAGTCAAAAATGATATTAAAACTAATAATATTCTAAATCAAAGATAATTCAATGGTAAAAAGATCTAGGGTATTGATTTCCCCAATTGCTAGTTTAAGTCTTAACACCTATGCTATAATCTCGCCGTAATACTATATGAGGATTATGAGCTATGGGTTATTGCAATTACCGCTCAATCAACTACGATAATCTACTAGAGCATTCTCTCGAACTACTCTAGCTGATAATTTATGCAACTTTGAATTATCCCATCAAAGTTCCGTTATCTCTAACCCAACTTTTAAGTTCAAGTAATGAATATCTTCAACTACCCAAAAGTGTTGTTGTTCAAAAATAGCCTAACCTAGTATTCTTTCTCAAGTAACACAAGGCAATTAGAAACGACTAATCAAGGGCAAATTCAATTAATCACCATACAAAACATAGTTGAACAATGATATGTTAAACCCGGCTCAATTATAACAAAATTGAGTCAAAACTTCATCTAACAACTGGTTCCATCAACACTAGAGTAAATGTTTAGCTACTCATAGCAAAGCAAGATAAAACTGCAAAAGTATTCATAATGTGAAATTGAAATAACAATGACAAGAAGAAAAACTCTAATGGTTGGTTACTCTTCTCACACTTGTTCTTGCCTCCAAATCAATCTAAAAACAAGCTTGGCCTACGCTTGGGCGAGTTTATTAAGTTTACAAAGGGTTTGGATAAGTTTCTCCCGATTTACACTTTAGTTCCAAAATTTTTGGGCAGTTACAGAGTCTACCGTGTCTGCGAAAGAACACAGTGCGACCGTAGTGGGATACAAATATTCTACCTCCCTTTCTTGGCCTACCGCAGTCCAGTCACGGTCGACCGCGGTCGCGGTGGCATCAAGCCCAATCCTCATTTGCCTCTTTCTTTCTTATTTTTGCTTGGGTTCTTCTTGATTGGCCTTTTATCCACATTCTTGACTCCAAAACACTCCATAGGCTCTTCCTAACTTGGATTAGTCCACGCGAAGCAAAGGAACACCAATTAGAGTATTTTTTTATCATTTAGCCTTTAAAATAACAATAAATTATGTTACATTTAGAGTGTAAATATCTTCTATATAGCCTATTATCAGAAGGCTAAAAAACTCCAGCTCGGGAAGAACATGAAGTTTGTCTTCATGTTATTTTTGAAATGTTGCAGGCACAACAGTTGGCTATCGCTCAGTTGCAAAGCTACCAAAAAGTCCTAGCACAGTAGGACCGGGAGCTACTCCTCTGACCGAAAAGGTATAGGAGAGATCGAGCAATAATGGACCGGTAGCAAATCGTACCATCGCATAAATGCTCGAGGATCTCACCAAAAGGATCGAGTCAGGCGAGAAAATGATAGCGGCCAACGACAAGAAGGTCGAAACCTACAACTTAAGGGTCGACCAAATCCAAGGTGCGCCCCTGGTCCTGAAGGTTGTAGATTCAAAGAAGTTCGCACAACGGCCGTTCCCAGTGAAAGCGACTCCGAAACCCATTCCAAAGAGGTTCAGAATGGCAGAACTCCCAAACTACAAAGGGACCCCAGATCATAGTAAACATGCCACTACCTATACGTGCGCGGTAAGGGACAATAACATAAAACACGATGAGATCGAGTGCGTCTTTTCGAAGAAGTTCGTAGAAACACTCTCGAAAAGGGCCCTGATGCGACATCACAACCTAGCTTCCAACTCTGTAGATTCATTTGCCATGATAGCAGATTCATCGTAAAGGCACACGCCGATGCCATCAAAGTAACAGCAAGTAAATCCAACATATTCAAGATTAAGCAAAGGGATATTGAAATATTGCGAGAATTCATACCTTGTTTCCAAACGGAACGAATGGAACTACACCCTGTCTCTGACGACTGGGTGGTGCAGGCCTTCACTCAAGGCCTGAATGAACGAAGCTTGACGGCTTCAGAATAGTTGAACCATAACTTGATCGAGTATCTAGCTACGACCTGGTCGAGCGTCCACAACAATTGAAAGCCAGGATCAAAGAAGATTAGTTAGGATCCCCCTCGGGATCAGTACACCTAAGCAGGCCCCTGGCAAGGGAACCGAAAATAAAGAAAGAAAGATACCTAATGTACATCCAAGATAAGAGGAATGTCCCAAAGCGCAATCTACCTTGCAATGGCCAGAGAATGGGTTAAGGACAATATCCTCGTGGGATCATCGATGCAGCCGGGCTAGACGGAGATGCGAGGCCAACGGGGACACCTTGCCTGTCAGAGTATAACTTCAACGTCATTGTATCGGACATCATGTTCACGATCAGCAAAATCAGGGATATCGAATAGCTCAAACTTATTCAGTCGGATCCTTCTCGGAAGAATCACGGATTAGTATGCGAACTTCAAAATATGCACGTCCATAGAACCACAGATCGCCGCCAGCTCCGATAGGAAACGGCCAAGCTACCCAATAAAAATCACTGCCTATAATTTTTGAGCAATTGAGCTCATGTTCAGTCCCGAGAAAGAAAGGTGTCCAAGAAGAGCGAATCAAATGGGCCACGACACATTACCATGATGTTGGAAGGGTCTCAATGCTCTCCAGGAACTTGTGAAGAGGAGGACAAAAATATCCATCACCTGAGAAAAATGGACTTGAGGACACATACCCGAAGATTCCCTCGCTTTCAGCGAGGAAGTCTCCATAACCTCGCCCCAACTTTACAATATCACACTGGTAACCTTCTTTCTCATTCCTTCATTTCATATAAAATATGTGGTAGTTAATTTCGGTGTCTCGACCAACATTATCGGATCAAGGGTGATAGAGCAGCTCAGACTGTCGGGCCAAATCATGCCGCCTCTCGAATCCTTGACAAATCCAACACGAGGGTAAAAAGAATGAAATGAGAGACTATTCTCTCACTCAGCATGGCCTATGCAGATGGTAATACCAAATCTCATGTCATCAAAGGAGACACGAGGTATAAAGCCTTATTCGAACGGCAGCGGACACACCGCATAAAAATGGTACCTTCCACTCTTCGCCAAATGATGAGACCCCCAACAAAGGATGAAATTAAAGCCATATGTGGGAAACAACAGGCATTAAGGAAAATGTTCGTGTTACGGAATGTTATGCCAACACCAATATCTTCACTCTCAAAAAAGTCTAGGGGTAATCAAACCACGTCTCGGCTAAGTCTGATTAAACACATTGGAGGACCGTACCGAGTCCTCGCTCCAAACCACAATGACATACCAGACCTCCAAACGAACGCCGGAACCCAAGAGCGCCATCGCCACTAAGGTATAGTCGTTCCCCCTCTTTTTCTCTATTTTACTTTACGATAACTCTTGTGCAAGCCATCGACCAAAGTAGTTGAGACACCTATCCAGCTTGAGGAACTCGAGGTTTCAAAGCGTCTGTTGTATTATGTTCCTTCGATCGGGTTTTATCCTGAAATGGGTTTTTACCGGTAAGGTTTTTAACGAGGCAACATCCATGCGCTATCCAAGAAGGACCCAACAAGCTTAAAAGGCTTCTTTTGGAATCAACCCCAAACATTGCAGGGTACCCCATTGAGAGGTCATCAACTCGGAGGGAACGGGGAACAACGGGCCAAGTTTCAACAAAGAAAATGATGTAACGAGCCAAACAATCAAGTGAACCATGTCCTCATAATCCGGGCTCACGGTAACAAAACAACATGAACTTATGCCAAGAACTCAAATAATATCTTACACCAATTCACCTCATACTTTAAACCAAATTCAACATTTTCATAGCAAGGATTCCTCCGTTAAGAACGCCCCGAAACACTGGGAGACTAGCGTCAATAATTCGGCACCCGCATGGCCACGGGGTAAGAACTCCATATTTATAATCCCTCAATGAGGCATGATGGAGATTAAAAAACATACCCAAAAAGAAAAATTACCCTGAACACCTGGAGACTGGCATCACAGACTCAGGAAGCGTATGACCCCAGGGTCGGAAGCTCCAAGGTCGTAAAAGCATTCAATAAGGCAATTTCAAGCTCACGATTAACGGCCCCCAAGCCTGAGTAAACTCAATGACTCGGAGACTGTCGCAAAGCGCCATTTACTTAAAAATCCGAGGACATAAGTCCCCGAGCGGGCATGCTCGGTCTAGCAATATCAATTCAATATAATAACGAAAACTGTAAGACCTCAACATGTATGGAAATACTGTAAGACCTCAACAGGCATGACAAAACTATAAGACCTCAACATGCATGACAAAACTGTAAGACCTCAACAGGTCTGAAAATACTATAAGACCTTAACAGGTATGAGAAAATTGTAAGATCTCAACAGGCATGAAAATATTGTAAGACCTGAACAGGCATGAAAAAACTATAAGACCTGAACATGCATGAAATTTTGTTTTGACCTTACCACAAGCATAAACTCAATCCCAAAGTTTAGGCTATACGTCGCATTTGTAAGACACTCGAAAGGGCATACCCTCGATGTAGATGCCTAAACTATTACGCACAGGATCAAAGGCTATGGCTAAAAACAAATGACTACGGTTATACAGTTGCACTAGCCAAATTAACATGACTCGGGAATGCCCGACCGTTACTACAAAATCATAGGCCATTACTTCGAATTTACTTTGAAAAGAACCGGTTAAATAGGCTACCCTCAGAAGGCAAAAAGAGCTTCGACCATGTCAGCTCCAAATCATAAGGCTTCGAGCTACTCAGCCTATGAGCTAAACCATACGAGGTTCTTGAATATCGCCGCTAACGACTTCAAATCCAGGTTCTTCGCGAACTGATGACAGGTCAGGCAAAATTATTAGAAAATTCCTTAACGAGAGGAAAACAAATCCTACATTGCCTAAGGGCAAAGCGTAAAAGCCATTTTTGCCAGCCTAACGAGCCTTAAGGCAACACACAAAAGCATAAGAACCATTGCCACCAATTTAAATTTGAAAAATTGAGGGTCAAAATTCAGAGACCGGACCCAAAATATTTAACTATATATGCCTAAGGGCAAATAAGATCCATTGTCGCCAGCTTACTAAGCCTTAGGGCCATGCATATAAACGGTCTTTTTGACCAAAAACATAAGAGCCGTTGTCGCCAGCCTACACAAAAATAAAAGCTTGAGGGTCGAATGTGCTAGAGTTGAAGCCCGACTCAGAGAATAAACGCAAAATAGTTGAGCAAGTGCGTAAGAGCCCCCGGGCCAACCTAAATAAGCCCTAGTGCCATATCATGAATCTAAGGATTCTCATCAGCTCGGAAACCAACCCGCCTGGTCAGAAGCGAAGCAAAGAGAGGAACATTAAAAATAAATCTTCAAGCTTTCTTTTATTTACATATATAAGAAGGTGCATTCTCTATCTACAAACACACTCTGAAGATATCACATACAAAATGGCAAAATTTATGCCCCCTCTCTAAGGGCTACAGCCTATCGTCCTCATCTTCACTCTCCTCAGCATCAGACAGAAGCAATCGAGCTCCACGCTCGTCAACTATCGCTCGCGCTGGCTTTTTCGGGAGAACAAAACCCCTGGCGCAGATTTCCTCAAGTACCCTTCTTCGGGATTTGCAACGAGCATATTCTTTGGTTTTCTCTTGACATTCGAGGACCATCTTCAACTTGGCTTGTGCACCGGTTGCATCTTTCAAATGAATCGCCATCTCCTGATTAGCCTTAGTCCGGCCCAATGCTGTTTCAACCCTAGCATCAACGATCTCATCCCTAACCTTCGAAAGTTTGGACTCAAGCTTCGTGATTATATCCGCTTAAACTGAAGCGTTGTCACGAGCTAAGCGGGGTTGGACCTCGAAGGCAGGAACTCTAGCCAAGTAACCTTTCTCCTCTAAAGCTTCAGCATACGCTTGAGCTCTTAGGATGACACAATCGTTCTTGATTCGGTCGGCTTCACCCTTGAGGCATTCCAGGGCCTCCATCTTTTTTCGCAGCTAGGATAGGAAAATAGTTAACACAAAAGGTTAAAGAGTGGAATGCATACTCAACCAGGACAAGAAGTTACCAGCTCCATCATATAACTCTCATAATTAAAGCTTTAACACGCCTCATGTTGCCGGTATGCTAACTCAACTTCCTTCTAATTACGAAGGAGCCTAAGGGATCTACAATAATCCAGAGCTTTCCGAAGCCTAGTTTCACGAAAGAGCAACTCAGACCTAAGCATGCTAAAGGCCTGCAGACGAAAAATTTGATAACAAAGGGAAAGCACGGGGTTCGAAAGACCTACGGCGAAGATCACCACAAAATAAAGTCGGCATACTTCCTTGAAGGCCGAGCACATAGCTGTTGGTCCAGTCCCCTCAGCACTGGAAGGATCTACCCCAATCGAGGCACGATCACTCTGAGGAGCCATCTTTCTAGAATTAGAAACTTTGGGTGCAGCAGGCTCGGGCGATATCTCTGCCCAAGAGGCCTGGCCCAGCTTCGCCTTGTCATGAGCTCCATCGCCCTGTGAATACATGCCCCACTTATTATTGACATCTTTCAGCTCAAAAGTTGGAATTATCTTCCCCTCTCCAGAGGAGCACGACCTTGCCTTTGGAGGCTCTCCGATACCTACAACAGTAATATTGATACATGAAAAGGGAAAGAATGTCTCTCCGAATGAGCAAGGGACAAGGAAGAAGCAGTATGTGCATGAACTATAAAGTTTTGCCTCCCATCTGCCCCGATGCACGGCTCACCACCTATGTTAGTCGCAAGTCGAGTGGGTAGCCAGCTTCTTGGCCCAATCGGGGCATGTCAGGAACACCGCCCGGCACCCATGAAATTACTGCAGAAAAGAGGGAAACACGGCTAAAAAACTAGCTTTCACCGTGAGCAAAATCAAGAAAGCATAGTACGTTTCACTCACACGTATAATTTCATTCCTCGGGGGAATACCATAAGCTCCACGGGGATAATGTTAGTCGTCCGGTCCTGGACATATCGACTAACCCATTCTTGATCTCCATCTTTCTCATCATCAATAACAAAGGGAGTGCACGAACGACACTGCAAGGTTAGCGAACCACAATTATGGAAGGACCGGTACAGCCTACCAAGGTGATAGAGTGTGAATTCAAGCCCCACTTTCTCCGCAAATAACCTCATCATCAGCACTATTCGCCAAAACAATAGGTGTATCTATGCTAAGGTAACCCGATACTTTAAGCAAAAGTCAAGCACGGCCCTATCAAACGGGCCTAGTATGAAGGGTTATGTGTACACATTCATGAATCTACCGGCCTGGTCCGCGATACCCTCATCCAAGGGAAGCTCCTGTAGCACTATCTTCTTCCCCCATCCGCATCTCTCCTCACTAACTCGAGATTCTCCTCTCTTATCAAAGATGTAGCCTTCAAGATAAACTCTCGCTGATTTTGAGAACTGGGAGTGGAACTTTCTCCTATCTGCTAGACAGACCTCGAAGTCGCAATCGTAGCTATGGCACGACTAACAAACTGACGCGGGAACCTACACAATAACTCTGGTGCTAAGGTAATGCCAAAATGAGAAGATAGCTATCTAAAATAGTGGGATCTCCCAAGAAGCGAAAGAAACCCCTTATATATGTGAGGTAATGACAACGGTCTATATACCAAAGTTAGACTCCGGGAGGCCAATGACTGCATTGCCAATCTCGAGGTAATGTCCGACCTCGAGGAGCTCCATCAACGAAATGTTAGGCTTCATGTATCTGACAACACCGTCTCTAGTACCGAGGTAGTACCCGACCTCAAGGACCTCCATCAACAAGAAGTTAGTCTTCGGAAAGCCTTCAGCGCTATTACAAAGCTAGAGGTGGTACCCGATCTCGCAGTTTTCCTCTCAAAAAGAAAAGGAAGCACTTCGAGCTCTGCCCATGAGAGCTCAAGACATTACATAAATATGGGAAACCTTTCAATGGAGGCATACCTACAACTCCATAAAGGATTATCTACATCAAGGTTAAAGTAAATCTCGGGGTACCCAAAGCTGACCTTCACTTAGGATACCGCTCTCAAAAACTTCAAAACTTGACGTACTATCTCCATGCAACTCTAGGGGCCCGACGACCCGAATCCACAGGTCCAATTCAAGATTGGTTCGAGGTATGACGATGGGCTCGGAAAGGAGCCATTTCAATCTATCGAAGATCAGGAAGAATGCTCACACCCGAGTTAGATATCAGCAATCATCAACACAGGAAAACATTAAAAATCCTCAAAGTGCATTGGAATATACAATAATAGGGCAAGTATCCATGACAAAAATCAAGAAGGTATCTCTATATTCATGAATATTTGTCTACAACATCCCTCGAGGGATCCTTGTATATGATTACAAAAGCCTACAAAAGTTCTCTACACAGAAACGAAAAAGCAAAGGGATACACATAGTGAAAGCCTATATCCTAGTCTACGCTCTATGGTCCACCTCGGCAGTAGCATCTCCGGATATCATCTTCCCCGGGTACATGACCTTAAAGAAAATATCTTCCAAAAGTTCCCTCTCCTCAGAAGACCTATCCCGACCATCCATACTGATATCCCCAACGGATAAGCCAAGGAGCAGGCAGGGATGAAAAAATTCCATAGCTCGCCAAAGGTCGAGGACCCTCTCTGGCCAAGAGAACCTCGGAGAGGCAACGGGCCTGGCGAACATCGGCCTCACTCGGACGACTACTTTGAATCCACTTTATGGGATATTGAGCCATGCAGGCTGCCAGCCGAGGGGAAAAGCGCCACGCCGAGCTGGGGTATGAAGGTGAGCAGCGATGTATAATCCGAGCCCCCTTTTGAGCAGCATCATATAGATAGTCTGAATAATTTTCTAAATCAAGGAAATTCGATTAGACACCTACTGTAATCTCGAGTCAATAAGGATAACAATAGCAGATGTAACAACAACAACAGTGATAGAACGGTGTAATCTTGCTCGGCAAAGGGTAGCTCCAACAAAAGGCCACAACACGACTTATAAGAACGCTGCCAAACAACCTTAAGGCCATGAACTCGAAACACGATGATCAACAATAGACAAAGACAACAAGGAGAAATGGATAAGCGAATGAGTGGAGAAAGACACTTGGATAGAAAAATAACGCCAGAATGCCCCCATTTATAGACGATAATGACACGGCCATCAATGCCTTTGGAAAATTGACCAGTGTGGGCATGTGATCTGTGCACCTTTAAGTTCCATTAAAAATCATGAAAAAGGGATTCCAAAAATACCATGCATTGTATATAGATTTTGTGTTCACATTTTAGGATTAAATATGTAATTGGTTGCTTTATTATAAACAAAAATCACAAAAATTGATTCACTTATAATTTTTTTGCTTTCTAATTTTAGATTAGCACTTTTTTATTTTAATCTTGGAGCAACTAATTTTATAAATATTACAGTTGGACAATTAGTTTAATTTTATAACTTAGATTAATTTAGGAGTTAATTTTAGGATTTTATTAACAAAAGAAACGAAAAAGAAAAAAAGGAAAAGAAAAACAAAATTGGGAAATGATTAGATCAATTGGGCTGGGAATTTAAATTACCCAATTATCCCCCAGCCCAAATTCCCACATCTCAGTCGCCCGCTCCATCGCCTGACCCGCCCCATCACCCCTCCAGCTATAACCAAAATCGCAACATTTACCAAAAACCTAACCCTAATTTCCCAAGAACCCAAACGTAACTAATATCACTATTCACTGCCTTCTTCGCCCAAAAATGGTTCCCAAACTTGCCAAAATTCAGGCGAGTGAACCCAAACTTACACTACGCTTTCCCCCTTCTCTCATCCTGCCATATTGTAACGGTTTCTAAAACCAAATGATTTCCCCCTCAGTCACCCGATTTCGACCTATATCACATGATTGGAAGGTTGTGGAGGACGAGCGGTGGATGAGTGAGAGGCGTTGGATCTATTTCACTCAATCCGAGTTTCACATTCATCAGAGGCTCGATTTCAAAAGGACCTCATATGATTTTGTGATAGACAAAGAATTTTGGGGTTAAAATCAGAGAAATAAGGTTGAAGGATTTTCTTTGTCTTCTCATTTTTCTTCTATAAAAGATTCCTTTAAAGGTTCGAAGAAGAATATACAATTTCTTTTAAACTTTGAATCTGATTTTGAGTTCCAAAGACATGAAAAATGAACTCTATTGATTGGTCGTGAGGTTCAAGTTCGTCGACTTTATTTTCTACTGTTGTCGCTGATTTGCTGTTGAACCTCACTTGGACTTGGAGTCAAAAGGTGTATTGTTAAGTCTATAATTATTAAAAGAAGTTTGCAATTTCAGGTTTGATCTTTTCTCCCATGTAACTCTATTTTTTTTTTTTTGCGGTGTTCTTGAGCTATGGGATTTCTATCTTTAGAATGGTTTGTTCTTTGTTATGTGATCAAACCTTATGAACGAGTCGAGTTTGGGTTTATCATTTAGTTTCTATTCATATTTGAGAATGATATTTGATATGTGTTGAGTGTGGTCAATCAATAAAAGCGGATTTGAGTGGTTGTCTTCTATCTTCTGTGTGTTATAATTGTTTCTATGGGCCCTAGTACATTCTCAAGTCAAGATGTCATCATTTTCAAATGAATGATGAATTCAGCTTTAAGATAGCGAGCGAGCATGAAACTATTATGTTCGTTCCCATTATGTTTGTTTTTTGGACTCTAAATGACCTGCTCCTGTGAAATCTTCTTCGTTTATCATAAATGTCTTTTTTAAAACTAGATTTACGATCTTCATTTGAACAGTTGATTTTTTGAAAGTTTGTTGGTCAAAGACCTCCTGATTATGTTGTTAAGGAATAGCCACTTCACAAAAATGAACATTTACTTGTTTGTTATCTTCCCCTTTATCAATTCAGGTGCGTGAGAGATAGGAGTACATAAACATATTGCATAAAAATGCATTTTTTTAAACTAGGAAGTCAAGTGGGAAAAAGTGGGTCAACTTGATAATAACTTCATTTTCTATTGGCTTATGTTTTACAGATGACTTCGTTCGTTGTTTATCAATTGATTGATTGTGTGCAAATAAATTTTGTTAATTCTACTAGTTAGTGTGAGCACGTAATTTTTATCCTATATGAATTACTCCTATAAAATCAAAGAAAATAAAATTTTCCAATTATTTTTTATTTTATAGGATTTTGTAGTATTTTTATTTGATTATTTGCATTTTTGGCATGTTTATGTTTTATTTTTATCATGAAAAATACAAAAAATATCATGCATTGCATTTAGGATTTGTTTAAATCTTCAGAATTAATCATAATCATTTGCTTTATAAAAATTTGAAAATAAAAAAAATAGCTCATTTTTATATTTTTTGTCTTTTAATTTTTGTTATTGATTTTCCACTTTTAATTTAGGATTAAGTAGTTTTAATAATTTTTATAATTAGTTAATTAGTTTAATTTCACATTTTTAGATAATCTAGGATTTTAATTTCTAGGATATTTAATTAATAAAAAAGAAATAGAAATAAGGAGTTTATTTAATTGAGTTTAAATTTGGAACTTGGGCCATTTTAAAGCCAAAACCATCTCAAATAAATGACAACAAAATCTGTCCAATCCAAGCCCAATCTTCCTACCCAAATACCCATTACCCTTTATCCTAACACCTATACAATTTGGAAACAAAAAATCGGGCCTTCCCATTTTCTGAAAACATACAACGACGGCGCCCCATTCTTCTCTCTGAAAACCTAGACATCTTTTGAATCAATAGAATACATAGAAGTAAAATAAGAGTCACCGTGAAAGTAGACATTCATTAAAACTATAATTAAAGTAAATGGCAGGTAAATACTTTGTACATATCACATTTGAGCCCTTATGCCAAATATTGATCTTCTTTTTATATTTTAAATATAAATTTTATATTAGAAAAAATTATAAATTTAATCAGTTTCATAACATTTGGGCTTTTGAAGTCACTTAACATCTTCCTTCATTGAGTTAAATAGATAAAATTAACAATGATAAATTTTAGAAATTTATACTCTTTACTTTTACGTACTTCTATTTGTCTCATAAAATTGTTAATGTAATAAATATAAGATTTATAAAGAAAATTTACTTTTTCGTACGAGGTACACGCGCAAAGCACACTAAATAGTGTTCACCTTTTTCCCCTTTATAAAAGTATTGCATACTAGATAAGGTTATAATTTAACTATTTTCTAATATTTAGGATAGAAAATCAACTAAAATTTTGATTATTAAATTTTTCCTTAATTATTTGAATTATATCAGAAGTCCTAATATACTTTGTGGCGAAACTAATATTCTCTCCTTTTGTCCTTTTATTATGTTGAGCCGAGGGTCTTTCGGAAACAACCTCTCTACACTTTTTATAATTAAATATCTAACTGTGAACACAGTTATTATTGCATATAAATTTGAAATTATGGTAGGAACTCATAAGAATCAAATCCCGGATCCGTCTCTGAATAGAATGTATGCCTTTGCTATAGGAGGTAAATTTTCCTATTTTAATTGAGTCATAATTTATTAGATTCTATTTAAAAAATAGAAAATGGCAAAATATAAAAAAATTATCGGAGAATTGTCTTTCTCGGTTAACCATGACTTTTTGAGTAAAGTAGTGAAAGTTTTATAATTTTTGTGTGAGAAAATAAAGTTATATGAATTTGGTGAAAAAATATCATAGTTATATGATCATTTGTGAAATCTACCCGCGAAAAATAGCACCCTCTCATCTTCAACAAAAAAAAAAACTAGAACCCCTTCCTCTAACCAAAAACCTTAGCCACTCATCTCTGACCTCACTCGAAAATCAAAATCACATACAAAATTGTTAAAACAAGAGAAACGAGAAAATTGGAATTTTCAATGGGATTTGAAGGGGACTGATTTCGAAATTTTTTCTTCTTTCTGGGTTTCTAAAGGTTTTTTTTGAGCCATGGAGTTGTTGTCTTTTCTTAGCTTCATGTGATCCTTTTGCCTATCCATTTGGTGTTTTTAGCCAATTTTCGAACAGCTAGGTATGTATTTCTGCTCGTATGCCCAGATCTGATTTTATTATGAGATTATGACCATATGTATTAGCTTCTGATACTGCATTTTTTTTGAATAAGAGAGCCACTCGGTAATGGTGATTCTACTGAAAAGTGGTCAGTAGCTATCTTTATTTTTCGTATTATTTGACTAAACTTAGAATATGCCGTCAGCTCTTTAGTTGATATTAGCTTTTATTACTCCCTCCGTTTCAATTTATGTGAACCTATTTGACTGAGCACGGAGTTTAAGAAAAGAATGAAGACTTTTGGAATTTGTGGTGTTAAACAAGTCCAAATGGGGCCCAGAGTATTTCTGTAGTTATAAAAGTTTCTTATTAAGGGTAGAGTTGTAACTTTAAGCTAAATTGTTACCAAATTTAGAAAGGGTTCATTCTTTTTGGAACGGACCAAAAAGGAAATAGGTTCACATAAATTGGAACAGAGGGAGTATGTTTGTTTCATTTAGTTGGAATCGTTATTACTGAAGATTTTATGTTTGTTTGTATATTTTTTTATCATGATTAAAATTGGCCACAAGATACATTGCTCAGTGGTAATTTGTGACAAAATTATTTTCTATCAAATTGCTAGTAAGTAGTTCTTATAAGAACGTATTATCTCCATTCTGACCTTGCTTTTATTTACCAACTTGGCAATGGCATTAAAATTTGTCTCTGCTAGAGGTGTACTTAAATGAGGCAAAAATGACAATAAAACAAATAAAAAAGAACATTTGCTCATTTACCTCTCCGACGATGTAGCATAAGCATATAATATTCAAAAATGAAATCATGTATAGTAGAGTCTTATTCAATTCTCACATATATATTTAATCCTCACAAACGTGTCTATACTCATCACTACATGCTTGTGTTCTCTATAAAATTTGTGCGAATGAAGTACGTTTTTTTCTTTACAATTTGTTTCATTTAGTTTTTGAGCTCCCTTACTGGTTTAGATGCTGAATGGTTTATTCATTTGATTATGTTATTTTATCTCAAATGGTTGCTTAGGATTCGGATGCATTTCATGTAACCCGATTATAACAATTCCGAATAATAAAACCCCTTTTGAAATAATTTGAAGCGTGTCATACCGAATAAAATCCCAAATGCGTGGCCCTTATTTAATTAATTTTAAACCTTAAAAATTGAGGCGTGCTATTTTGTGACGACCCGACCCGTCGTCTCGTGAGTTACCGCCCCGTTTTCCCCATTTCCTATTTCTTTATGCTTCATTATCAGTGTTGGGTGTGAACGAGTTGATTTGAATTGGTTTTAGTAGGAAATGAGACACTTAGTCTCTTTAAGGAATGTTTGTTTTGAAAAAGTCAACCGGACGTTGACTTATATGTTAGAGGGCTCGGATATGAATTCTGATGATTTGGTTAGCTTCGGGGGATGATTTGTGACTTAGGAGTGTGATCGAAAGTAATTTTGGAGGTCCGGTGTAGAATTAGGCTTGAGTTGGCGAAGTTAGTATCTTGGCGAATTCCGGTTGATAGGTGAGATTTTGATTCGAGGGTCGGAATGGAATTCCGAGAGTTGATATAGCTTCGTTAGATGATTTTAGATATGTGTGCAAAATTTCAGGTCATTCGGACGTCTTTGGTTGGATTTTTGATCGAAAGTGTATTTCGGAAGTTTTTGAATAATGTAGGCTTGAATCTGATGTAATTTGATGGTTTTAGTATTGTTGGGTGTGTTTTTATTATTGTAATAAGTTTGAATAACGTTATAGGATGTATTGGTATCTTTAGTTGAGGTCCTGGGGGCCTCGGGATGATTCCGGATGGCCATCGGGATGAATTTTGGAGTTGTGAAAGTCTTGGTGTGCTGCTATTAGGTATTTTCGCTTCTGCGGATATTAGACTGCAGACGCGGCTCCGAAGAAGTGAAGGAGAAGTCGCACAAGCGGATTGAGGTCCTTGGGAGGACTTCCGCAGAAGCGGATAGGAGTCCGCATATGCGGTGTCCGCAGAAGCGGGATTAGACCGCAGAAGCGGTCCTGGATGAGTAAGTTGATTCCGCAGAAGCGGTCACGCTGGTGTGAAAATTGGGCCACAGAAGCGGCCGTGACCCTTAAGTGGAAAACCGAAGAAGCGGTGTACTGTCCGCAGAAACGGTGTAGTGTCCGCAGAAGCGGTCCCACATAAGTGGAAACGGGACCGCAGAAGCGAAAAGTGCTGGCAGAGAAGAATTTTAAAACAACATTTCATCCGCGAACCCAACCCATTTTTCCACCATTATTGGGCATTGTTGAGAGCTGTTGGACGGGTATTGAAGAGAGTTTCAACTGGGATCGATTGGAGGTAAGTTTTATGAGTTAAATACATGATTTTATTGAAGAATCATCCTTGAAATTCATGAGAATATATCCAAATTGTAAGAAATTAGGGCTTGAGATTGAAATTTTAAATTTGGGATTTGAGGGGCCATTTGTGGTCCGATTTGGGAGTTCTTGGTATGTACGAACTCGTGTCGAGGTAAAGAATCCAGTGATGTTAATTTTTTAATTTTTCGATACGTGGACTCTGAGCTCGGGTTCTTGTTAATTTCGATATTTTTGTTATTTTTCAATTGTTTTCGATTGGGTATTGTCCAATTGGCATATTGTGATATATTTGCTCTGATGTTAAATAGATTCGACGCGCATGGAGACCGGTTTTGAGGGGCATAGGTGTCGCGAGCTAGAGATTTCACCGGTTCGAGGTGAATAATGATTTCAAATGATGTCCTGAGGGTTCAAAACCCCGGATTTGCACAACGTAGTGCTATGTTGAGATGAGACACGCGTTGTATAACGAGCACGGGGTCATTTACTATTAGGAATTGTGAATTGGTCCATCCCGGCTGATATTTTACCGCGTATTTGATAAAGACTTGTTGTTTTTCACCATGACTTGGGCTTATTGCCATACTTGGGCTTCGTGCCGACTATTTGAAATCCTTTGTGAATTTCCATCACTGTTTTTCCTTACTAATTGAAATATTATTTGAACAAAATTATACTGTTTCATGAACTCAGCTACATTTATACTCAACTTGAGATTTAAATGATATTTTTAATGTTGTTTTACTGATGCCCAAGGGGCTTATGATTAGTTTCTGGACTGATTGAGGCTGATGGCCATATGTGAGGATATGTTGAGTGATGTGACCAGGCTTTCAGGCCTCGAGTGTTATGTGAGGAGGCTTCTAGGCCTCGAGTGTTATTTGAGGAGGCTTTTGGGCCTCGAGTGTGATATGAGAGGGCTTTAAGGCCTTATGTTGATGTGACAAGCTTTAAGGCCTTATGATGATATAGCGCTTGGGAACCCTCATAGTGAGCGCGGGTACTCAGATGAGTTGGGAGTGATCCTGAGAGGCTGATATTGTACTTTGTGAGTTGGGAGTGAGCCCGAGAGGCTGATGTTGTACTTTGTGAGTTGGGAGTGAGCCCGAGAGGCTGATGTTGTACTTTGTGAGTTGGGAGTGAGCCCGCGAGGCTGATACTGTACTGAGAGTTTGATATCGAACCCGAGGGGCATGTTTCTGATTATTTCTTACTTGTAGAAATTAATTGTCTTCACTGTTTTGAAAGAGATTTATCTGATACTTCACGATTTTATTTTATAATTGATTTTACTGCTTGAGATAGCGTTATGTGTGCCTTTATGAGATTTCATGCTTTCAGTCATTATTTATTTTTATTACTCACTAGGTCGGAGTACTCACATTACTCCCTGTACCATGTGTGCAGATACAGGCAGAGCTGAGTTCGCTCCTGAGTGCTGAGTCTTTCCTGACCAGGCGGTGACTAGGAGTAACGAGATTAGCTGTTGGCATCCGTAGCCCCGCTTTTCTTCCTTATCTTCTGCTATTTATGATATCTTTAGACTTTGTTATTGATCTCAGACTTTGTAGAATTTTAGTAAACTCTATAGTAACTCATGACCTGTGACACACTGATTTCGGGCTGAGTCGTGATGGTTTCCCTATTTTATCACGTTTACTCCGCACTAATGATTATATTATCTATGATTCAGACTTATACATGCTAAGTAATTGTTAAAAAAGGTATTGTCGTTCTGTTAGCTGGCCTTGTCTTCACGAGAGGCGCCATAACGACCGGGTTTGGGAATTAGGTCGCGACAAGTTGGTATTAGAGTGTAAGTTACTAGGTCTCGCGAGTCATGAGCAGGTTTAGTAGTGTCTCGCGGATTGGTATGCAGACATCTGTATTTATCCTCGAGAGGCTGCAAAACCTTCAGGAAAAACATCGCATTCTTGACTTCTTATCGTGCGTCCTTGATTTAGCTTGAAAAGAAACTCTTGAAATCCCTTCCACGTGTTTGTATGCGCGTATGAGCACTCAGTACCAGATGTTCCTTGATGGCTTGTGATTCCCCGATCAAGGGGTGAGATGTAATCTCTGCAAGTATAGATTGGGCCTGCCTGAAGGACTTGAGGCCGGATCTTTGCCTATTGCTTGAACATCGAGGTGCTGATTGTGTGAGCAAGTAAGTTGAACTTATATGTTCGGTATTTTCCCTATTAGACGTAATGATGGTTGGATATCCATGTGTTGAGTATATTAGTAATACGAGATATATCTATATGACTTGGTAGTGACGAAGAAGTCTGCTGGATAATAGATGAACTGATAAGTGTTCGATTCCTATGGTGATTTGATGTGTAGCCCCGAGTTATGGGCGCGTGGAGAATATTTTCATGTCTCCTAGTTGGGGAGTGAAGTGCATTAAATTTGGCGGTATGAGTTCGGACCCAGGAAGATTAAATGACTGTGTAAGGGGTACGACGGTGGAAGGTATGCAGAAATGCTAAATTGAGGCGAAGCAGGTGGATTATATCCTGCAGAGTGTTCTTAAGTGGTATGATCCTTATGTGTATGTTAGAAGATCTCATGTGTAATTGAAAGGTACGTGTTGAAATTTGAAAAATTCGGGTCGCTTAAAAGAGTGGACTCAACTGATGTAGAGAGGAATGCGAGATATGCATAGGATTACAGTACTAGATGACCTGTGTTTTAACAACTTGTAGACGATTTGTGTTTAATCTCACTATGATATTGTGGCATCATTAGAGCAAAATTATTATGGGTTATTGAGTGTGTCTTGATATATGGCTTCGAGCCAAGTTGGGGAGGTTGCTATTGGTTAGCTGATTGTACGGTTATGTGCTATATTGGTTCCGATTTGAGGCATGCGGGTGAATCAGTTCTGATTGTGGAAATTAGGCAGAGAATGGCACGAGTAAAGGAAAATTGTGACAGAGATGTCATGAGCTCGGATGAGCAGGAAAGAAGTTTCGATATTTAAGGTAAGTTGGTATTGTTTTCAGTGTCACCCAAGATCGGTGTTCGTAAGAAGGGCCTTGCGTCCTGGTTAACGATTCTTGATCGCTTTTCAGCGTTATGACGACCAGTGGTTTGGCGGTACACCCCAAATATTATTGGGGTAGGTCGTGGGAGTGTGTCTCATGGGAAGGTTATATAAGTATGGCCTATGGGCACTTGATTGATTAATGAGGTAAAACATGTACGAAGGTGTGATAGTGTCGTTAAATTGATGATTCATGCCTAGAGGGCACTTGACCTATTGGGTTGCGAACTAGGGAGGATTTCTCCGATTATGATGGTTTTTCTTGAGCGTTATGAGAAAAAGAGGAGTTATTATGGACCTTTGAAAGGTTATCAGATTAGTTCAGTGTGATCAGAATCAACTCAAAGTCAGTGGATGGATTTAATGTGAATGATGGCTCTATATCAGGCCAGATGTGTTCACTTTAGTAATACGGTCCTCCTGGAGGAGTAGTCGGGTTGATGTTTCATTGTCAGACATTTCAGGTAGTGATGCATTGCGTCGTGTGAGTTGTGAGATGGATTGAGAAATTGCTTTTATGTTAAGGATCCGCGTAGGAATGATATTAAATGAGCAACTTGGCTTTTGAAATTCAGATTGCATATCGCACATCAATTGTGCTTGAGTGTTATAGCTTATAGCGCTATATGTTCCTTAGAGACATTATTATGCTTAATATACTGCTGACCGATATTTGGTAATTTGTTGTAATGAGCAAATTTGGCTCGATGTGCATCTCCTTATGTGAGATCCATGTGTGGATCGGGTGGCACGCCGCCATGGGTATGTTATCTGGATCGGGTTGCACGCTGCAACAGTGTGATGTTGAGTATAGTTATCTACATGCTATTTTTGTATGCCTTGCTTCCTGTTTTCTAAGGAAAGTCCGTATTAGTGCGTGAGATTTGGGAATTCCTTCCAGAGTTTGTTTTCCTTTTGTATCGCGTTCGAATTGGTAGCCTATTGGCATATTGGGGCATCATATACGGCCTTTGATTATGTCTAGAGTGGCTTATTGCCTGAGCAGTTCGTACAGGGTGAGACAAGATCATTGAATTTGAGATTAGTGCAATCTGGGTGTACGAAGTAAATTAAGGAGCTAAGGCCATTGTTTGGTTCAAAATGAGGT
This sequence comes from Nicotiana glauca, assembly GCA_026770625.1. Lineage (NCBI taxonomy): Eukaryota > Viridiplantae > Streptophyta > Magnoliopsida > Solanales > Solanaceae > Nicotiana > Nicotiana glauca. The sequence goes on along the minus strand of MU733071.1, from coordinate 122,224 downwards.
GATAGTTCTTGCCAAGAGTATAGAACTAATGAATTGTTGTTTCGGCAATGATTATGAACGTATACAGATCTCATCTGTCATGTCAATATTTTTAGAATTTGAACGAGACCTATGTATGTCATGCAGAGCATGGGATGTGTAGTGATTTTCTTCTAAGTGATTAGATAAAAGAGCTTCAGATGATTAGGGTGAATGATCTTCGGATGATTAGGGAAAATGGTATTGCTAAGTGGAAGTGATTTGATGAGAGTATATGTCTCAGAAACAAGTAATGTGATTAAACTGATGATATTTCAGTAGTATTGCGGCATGTTCTTGCTGGGTCTACTGGTGGTATTTGGGTTTGCTTGGTAGCACAGGCAAATATTGAGTACCTGTCGTGGAATGACTAGGTATCAAAGGGTGCATGTATTCGCACGGTGGGAACTGGGATCAGGTATTATGATTTATGTGCTATATGGAGTTAGAGACTAGAGTTCTCATGTACAGGCTTTGTTGTGGTAGTGAATCATGTGTATCGGCACCGTATATCGGCTATTGGAATTTGGAGGCCCGAGTGGATCTTTCTTTGCGTGGTAAGTTAGATTTTAGATATGATGTTGGATTGTGGACTGGTTGTCTCAGTGTTGGGTTATTCTAGACTATTGCACTATGGGCTATGCCGAAAAATGCCACGAGTTGAGTGGCAAGGTGCATCAGATTATGTTCTAGCATAGCGGTTTGTATTCGAAAGACCAGCGGATGGCGGGGAAGGACTGCTTTTCTTAATTGGGCCTTCGTAATGGATGTTAGTGCAGATGTTTCTACCATTTGTTCAGTCACGGTGTTGATGGACATTTAGGATGCGTTTCTTGTGGCCAGGCATGTCGTCAGGCAAGGTTGATTTCAGTATTAATTTGGTGTCGGGCACCAGAACGTATGGCTCCGCTAAGAGTTGTAGTAGTGGAACTCAAGCGGGAGGAGTAATTGGGTGTTTCTCGATGAATAACATACCAGTTATGTTCTATCAGGTATGCGTGGTGTGTGTTATTTGTTTCACCATGGGTATGATGAATTGCTTTGGCTTCAGACATCAAATTTTGCGTGGTTGTCGATGTCGAGCATAGTGACTAGAGGTGTTCCATATGGAGTATTATTTGGATAGGATCGCGCGAAGTTGAATCAAAGCTACGTGGAAACATGACCTTGCGGGTCAAATTTGTGTGTCCTATTTCTATGATGTGAAACAGGGTCTCAGCCTTGTGTTGTGGAAGTACTGGTGAGTTTGAGGTACAACTCTCTCAGTTGAGTCATTTTTCATGATTTGAGTATGTTCAGATCGTTTCTTATTGGTGCGCATATTATACAAGTTGTGGCTTAGGCCTGTATTGATGCATTATATCACCAGATTGGTGTGTTGGGTTCGAAGTGATCGTTAGGGTCATTAATGAATACGAACGAATTTGATTTCAGCATGTTTGATAGGTAAATATCGAGGTTCGGTTCAAAAAAATTGTTATGGTAATTGCCAGAGGAGAAATGGTCTCATGAATGGTTGATCTGAGCAATGATTATGGTTTATTGCGTGTTTCAATTACCGTTGGCAGTATATGAAAGTGTAGGAATGAGACCTTGGCTAATAAGAGATTTCTATTAGTATTTGGTTGTTGTGGGAAGCTGATATGAATGGAAGTTATCGTTGCATGTGTTTGAGTTATTGGTATATCATATAATTGCACCCGAGGTTGCAGGCATGGTTTATTACAATTGGTTTAGACTTATTCTGAATATAGGTGTGAGGCTCTGATCTTGTGTATGATTACGAAAAGTGAAAGGTGGTTCTATGAATTATGTGCTAGACTGGATTGTGTGATTTTAGTTAAAACGTGTTATCAGACCCATATGAGATAGGGTGACGTGGGATCACCCCCGGGTTTATGCTTGATAAGGTCATGTAGCTGTTGGTTGGCTTCTAGGACAACTCAGGATACGCTCGAGGACGAGCGTTTGTTTAAGTTGGGGAGGATGTGACGACCCGACCCTCCATCTCGTGAGTTACTGCCCCGTTTTACCCATTTCCTATTTTTTTATGCTTCATTATCAGTGTTGGGTGTGAACGAGTTGATTTGGATTGGTTTTAGTAGGAAATGAGACACTTAGTCTCTTTAAGGAAGGTTTGTTTCGGAAAAGTCAACCGGACGTTGACTTATGTGTTAAAGGGCTCGGATTTGAATTCTGATGATTCAGTTAGCTACGGGGGATGATTTTTGACTTAGGAGTGTGATCGGAAGTAATTTTGGAGGTCCGGTGTAGAATTAGGCTTGAGTTGAGGAAGTTAGTATTTTGGCGAATTCCGGTTGATGGGTGAGATTTTGATCCGAGGGTCGAAATGTAATTCCGAGAGTTGGTGTAGCTTCGTTAGGTGATTTTGGATATGTGTGCAAAATTTGAGGTCATTCGGACGTCGCTTGGTTGGGTTTTTGATCGAATGTGTATTTAGGAAGTTTTAGAAGAATTTAGGCTTGAATCCGATGTAATTTGATGGTTTTAGTGTTGTTGGGTATGTTTTTATGATTGGAATAAGTTTGAATAACGTTATAAGATGTATTGGTATTTTTTGTTGAGGTCCCGGGGGCCTTGGGGTGATTCCGGATGGCCATCGGGATGAATTTTGGTGTTGTGAAAGTCCTGGTCTGCTGGTATCTAATATTTTCGCTTCTGCGGAAATTACACCGCAGATGCAGTTCCGCAGAAGCGAAGGAGAAGTCGCAGAAGCAGATTGGGGGCCTTGGCAGAACTTCCGCAGAAGCGGATAGGAGTCCGCATATGCGGTGTCCGCAGAAGCGGGATTGGACCACAGAAGCGGTCCTAAACGAGTAAGTTGATTCCGCAGAAGCAGAAGTTTTGACCGCAGAAGCTGTCCCGCTGGTGTGAAAACTGGGCCGCAGAAGCGGCCGGGGCCCTTAAGTGGAAAACCGAAGAAGTGGTGTAGTGTCCGCAGAAGAGGTCCCGCATAAGCAGAAATGGGACCGCAGAAGCGAAAAGAGCTAGGTAGAGAAGGGTTTTAAAACAACATTTCATCTGCGAACCCAACCCATTTTTCCACCATTTTTGGGCATTGTTGAGAGCTTTTGTACGAGGATTGAAGAGAGTTTCAACTGGGATCGATTGGAGGTAAGTTTTATGAGTTAAATACCTGATTTTATTGAAGAATCATCCTTGAAATTCATGAGAATATAGCCAAATTGTAAGAAATTATGGCTTGAGATTGAAATTTTAAATTTGGGATTTAAGGGCCCATTTATGGTCCGATTTGGGATTTTTTGATATGTACGGACTCGTGGTGAGGTAAGGAATCCAGTGATGTTAATTTTTTAATTTTTTGAGATATGGGCCCGGGGCTCGGGTTCTTGTTAATTTTGAGTTTTTTTTGCTATTTTACGATTTTTTTCGATTTTTTTCGATTGGGTATTGTCCCATTAGCATATTGTGATGTATTCGCTCTGATGTTATAAAGATTCGTTGGTGTGGAGAGCGGTTTTGAGTGGCAGAGGTGTCGCGAGCTAGATATTTCACCGGTTCGAGGTGAGTAATGATTTTAAATGATGTCCTGAGTCTTCGAAACCCCGGATTTGCACAACGCAGTGCTATGTTGAGATGAGACACGCATTGTATGACGAGCGCGGGGTCATTTACTATTGGGAATTGTGACTTGGTCCATCCCGGTTGATAGTTTACTGCATATTAGATAAAGACTTGTTGTTTTTCACCATGACTTGGGCTTATTTCCATACTTGGGTTTCGTGACGACAATTTGAAATCCTTTGTGAATTTTCATCACTGTTTTTCCTCACTAATTGAAATATTATTTGAACTCAGTCCTACTGAATTATACTGTTTCATGAACTCAACTCCATTTATACTCAACTTGAGGTTTAAATGATATTTTTAATGTTGTTTAAGCTGAGCACCATTGTTTTACTGATGCCTAGGGGGCTTATGATTATTTTCTGGACTGATTAAGGCCGAGGGCCATATGTGAGGATATGTTGAGTGATGTGAGGAGGCTTCCGGGCCTCGAGTGTTATGTGACGAGGCTTCCAAGCCTTGAGTGTTATTTAAGGAGGCTTTCAGCCCTCGAGTGTGATGTGAGAAGGCTTTAAGTCCTTATGTTGACGTGACACGCTTTAAGGCCTTATGATGATATAGCGCTTGGGCTGTAGGATCCCTTCCGGAGTCTGCACCCCCACAATAAGCGCAGGTACCCAGGTGAGTTGGGAGTGAGCCCAAGAGGCTGATATTGTACTTTGTGAGTTGGGAGTGAGCTCGAGAGGCTGATGTTGTACTTTGTGAGTTGGGACTGAGCCCGCGGGGCTGATACTGTATAGTAGCTCATGACTTGTGACACCCCAATTTCGGGCTAAGTCGGGATGGTTTCCTTATTTTATCACGTTTATTCCACACTCATGATTATATTATCTATGATTCAGACTTATTCATGCTAAGTAATTGTTAAAAGAGGTATTGTTGTTCTGTTGGTTGGCCTTGTCTTCACGAGAGGCACCATCACGACCGGGTTTGGAATTGGGTCGTGACACATTTAGTTGAATTTTTCATAGCCCTCGCAAAGTTAAAAAGAAAAATGCGTAGGTGCTTTAGGCGTGTAATCTTAAAATTACATTCCTATACTCGGGTGTGCATTTCATCGGACCCAAATCCAAATCTTAATAACGTTGAATAAAATGTGTTTTGGATTGCGGATGCATTTCATGTGGCACGGTCCAAAGACATGTTTTAGGCGACGTTAAAATCTTCTTTAAAATGAATAAAAACGGTTATAAAGTTAAAATGCACATAGGTTCAAAAACGTATTAAAATCAGATAATAGTCCAATTGTAATAGTTTAAGCGACCGTGCTAGAACCACGGAATCCGGGGGTGCCTAACACCTTCCCTCGGGTTAACAGAATTCCTTATTCAGAATATCTGGTTCGCAAACTTCAAAAGAAAAGTCGAATCTTCCTTGATTTGGGATTCAAAAATAAACTGGTAACTTGGGACACCAAATAAACTATCCCAAGTGGCGACTATGATAAATAATCGCATTTTGAATAATGTCACTTAAAGTGGAAAAACTCTCTTATAAAACATCTTTCGGATTGGTGTGTATAAAAGGAGGTGTGATATCTCTGGCGACTCGGCTGAGGATCCAAACCCAGAACTTTGGTTCAGGGTACAAGAATTCGAGCTTAGAATAGTTGTTATGATTGGCTTTATTTATTATCTGATTTTCCTACACGTTTAAGCTTAATGTGCTAAATGTTTTTACCGCTTTGATATTTTGTGAATTGTATATAAACTGTTACGAAATCCTTCCTCTCTTTGAGTCTTCTAAATCATCGACAAGGGTGCACTTCGTGTGACTTCTCTTCTGTCAAGAGTCTTATCCCTTTTTTGAACGAGGTTTGGACAAGTTGCAAAGCCGGTGAAGCTTCTGTATTCCCGGTACGCTGCCCCCCTCCCGGCTCGAGTTGTCCGCTCGGGTAAGCCAGGTCTAGAACAATAAGCTTAAGTTTTTAAACCTAGTATAACAAAGCCTCATGCCGGATCCCTAGTAGGAACGTTTGTTTGCATCACGTGCATCTGACTTTGGGGACTCAAAATAGGGGTTGGGTCCATCTAGGACAGGTATACCCAAAATCAAAAGACCATCCTGATGCATCTTACGTGCTACTTGCACATCTGTTTGTTTCGAATTGCATGTTGACCGGCTTCTAGAACAGGAAAAAAAACCCAGAGTGATAGGTAGGTATTTAGAAAATTCTAAAACTCTGCCGAAATTCTGGAAAAAGAAAGTCATTTAAAAATGGGTCAAAATTTTCTAGTGTCATGATTCCTTTGTTCCATCAAATCTGACTAAACTACACGGGTCTGATTCTCACCGGATGTGAGATACGTAAGCAAACCTCATCGGTCCCGGCCCCAATTTTTTAAAAAAAATCCAAAAATATTTTCCTTTAGTTTCTTCTTTAAAAATCATTCCTTAGAAAATTCAAAAAAAAAGTAAAAGTAATTTTTAACTAAAAAAAATAGTTTCCTTCTTTCTAATGCCTTTCATGCGAAAAAAGAAAAATCAATAAAAATCAAAATTCAAAATACGAGTTTCTTTCATTTTGAAGTATTTTTCCAAAAAATCCAAAAAAAAAATCAGAAACAACAATCCAAGAAAAAATAATCCTTAGATGTCTTTTTTCATAAATGTCAATAAAAAAAATTAAAATTGAAGTCCAAAAATATTTTTTGCTTTTGTAAATAAATAAAAGCTGAGAAATTCAAAACATTTTTCTTAAAGAAGTCCCTCTTTTAAAACTTAAGATGCAACATCCAAAAGCCAAAAATATTTTTTTACTTAGAAAAAGAGAAAAACAAATGAAAATAAAAATAATAATTTCTTTTTACTTTTTAAAACTCCCAAAGTTCAAATCAAAAGCAAATGAATTTTTTTTAGAAGTCTTTCTTTCAAAAATTAAATCAAAATCAAAAATTCGAAAAAAAAAATTCCTTTCTTCTTTTAAAGCATATTTTTAGAAAATTCCAAAAAAAAAAAAAATCAAAAATTCTTTTCTTCGGTCTTAAAGCTTTCACGGTCTGAGTGTTATAAAAAGTAAAAAAAAAAGAGTTAGTTTATTTAATTTATTCCCAATCCTCCCTAACTACGCAATATCTGATTCATGCGAGGTCATGATACGTAGGCAATGCCTATCAGATTCGATTATAGCTATAAAATAAAACTGAGTGAAATAATAAATTTAAAAAAAGAAAAAAAAAAGAGTGACAAAAAATAAAATAGTGACAAAAACAAAACAAGAAAAGAGAGTGCCAAAAAATAAAAGAGCGGCAAAAAAAGAGAAAAAAAAATCAAGAGAGATTAAAGAGAGGCAAAAATGAAGAAAGATGTCCACACTGAAAGAGTTAGTTAAGGTCGGCTGGGATGAAACATGCAACCGTTCAAATACACGGTAGAAGCTTTTAATTGTTAGGTGCATTGAATCTCAATGTGCGATTTTCTATATGTTAAATGTTTCAAAACTAACAAGGTTGTTGGATGTGCAAATTAGCCAGGTTTTGGTGGTTGGTTTTGTTGGTAGTCTAACCTTCTCCTTCACAAGATCCACAAGCACAGATGGCCTCTACAAGAATTCTACTGATCATCAGTCTTAAGGATAGCCCAGCATCGACTACTTTGCAGCTAGAATCAACGGTTGCTGAAGAGAATAAGATTTTGCGTCTTCGCATATGGGAAAGGTGGGACGCATGGTCTAATGGTAGGGAACCGCCAAGTGCAATCCCTGGGTTCCTTGAATTTATCCCCAGGTCAGGTCAGGTTACCAAGGCCTTTGTGCCCAACCCGCTCATCCTATGTGGGTACCCTCAAATGCCCTCCAATGATCATGGCATGCCATCTGTGGTTCCCCCAGGCATCGGCTTCAAGGGCACCGCCTCTAATGTTCACCTTTCAGGGTCCACAACTTCAACCGGAAATAACATATGTCACCCCGTACTCTTTCACTCAACCTCGGCAATATGATATCTCGATGGAGCAAGAAAAGGTCCTTAAAAATCCCTAGCAAGAGGAGATTTCTCATAAGATGAAGAGCTTGGAACAAAGCTTGAAAAAATGCAAGGTCTGAGTGGCAAAAAAAGTGTCTCATACTCTGACCTCTGTATATTTCCTCATGTCCACTTGCCAGTTGGCTTCAAGATTCCAAAATTTGAAAAGTACGACGGGCATGGAGAACCAATCACTCATCTAAAATGATACTTTAACCAGTTGAGGGGTGCTGGTGGAAAAGAGGAGCTGCTAATGGCCTATTTTGGGGAAAGCCTCACCGAAATTGCTTCTGAGTGGTATACGGATCAAGAAATTACCCATTGGCTCGTGTGCGAGGATATGACCCGAGATTTTGTCCGTCAATTCCAGTATAATGTGGACATCGCTCCCGACATAAACACTCTGTCCAATTTAAAAAAGAAAACCGCGGAAAGCTTCCGCAAATATGTCGTCAAATGGCGTGAGCAAGCTTCCAGGGTAAAGCCTCCAATGGATGAAACTAAAATGGTCAAGGTCTTTCTGCAGGCCCAAGAGGCCGACTCCTTCCAGAACATGAAGTTTGTTGTGGGTAAGCAATTTGCTGAGGCTATTAAAATTAGGGAAATGGTTGAAAACGGTTTAAAACAGGTCGGATCTTGAGTCATGCGGCTTTTAAACTCGCATCACATGTTGCTCAAAACGGTTCAGAGGGTTGGATGAACAATAATGGAAGTAAGGAGAGGGCCATGATGGTTTCCAGCTCGAGGGAGCCCGCAGGTCATTCAGCCAATCATATATGCTTCCTAAGGTCCCTCAACACTATTATTCCCTTCAATATGATGCTTATGTCATGGTACCGCCTCCCTATGCGGTGATGAACGAGCAACTTTTCCTGCGGCCACTACATTATATACAAAATCGAGCTCCACTTCTTAGAAATTTCCATCAGTACCAAGCTCCGTATAATCCTCAACCAAATGATTCCCAATACAATCATCGCCCAAGATAGTCTTTAAGAAAGAATCTATTCACCCCGATTGGTGAATCGTATTCAAACTTGTTCCAAAAGCTAATCAGGCTAAATCTATTGCAGCCTGTGGCCCCGAACCAGCCGAACCCCGAGTCCTCCTCGTACCGATCTGATGTTGTATATGAATATCACTCTGGAGTAGTGGGGCACATTATAGAGGACGGTTGGATCCTTAAAAGGGCTGTTGAAGATTTGATTGAAGCTGAAAGAATTTTTTTTCTGGAGGAAGAAGCTCCGGATGTGATGAAAAATCTACTGTCTGCCTACAACATCTAACTAATAGTCAGAATAATTTATGAAGATGAGGAATTTGATCCGGCACTGAAGGCTATTGCGGCCATTGACGAGACAAAAGAAAAGCCAAAAAATGGTGGCTAAGCCTGAAAGTTCCCAATCAGACCGGAGTCTCGGTAGCCAGTCTTGCTATCCTTTCTACATCTGGATTATCTCAAGGTGTGATGCAGATGTTTTACTCTATTGTCTTACTTTCTGATGTAAAGCATTCTCTCTTCAAAAATTAAGAAAAAATAATAATAATAAAATCAAAAATCAAATAAAATTAATATTTCGTTGTCTAGGAATGTCTCTTTTCTTAATCTTGTTGTTTCTCTTATTCTCTTTTCAGTTATGTTAAATGTAGATTTTAATAACATGACATGCTTGCGGACTTCATGCCCAGATCCTGAAAACTGTCAGAGTTTGAAATACTGAATCAAGAGTCAAAATGCAAAAGAAGATAAGTTTGAGAAAATAAAACAAAGAGTTGGAACAACTAAAGGAAAATTGGTTCCAAAATGGGAAAGACCCATGCATGGTAAACAACAAGAGTACTGCCAAATGAGTGCATTGTATTTTGGAGGCATCGAAGGAAATGTCCTTGAAACAATGGACAATGCAAATGCAACCAAAAGGTACTCCTATTGATCCTCTATATAATATTAATGCACTCAGGTTGGATGAAGAAGGCTTTCTTTCTCACTATCCAAACACTTTACCCTTTGCAAACCCACTTGAGCCGGTTACTCTTCTTTGATAAACCTTTTTGGAATCTGAAAGTGTTATTGAAAAATAAAATTAAAAAAAGGAAAAAAAAGAATTAAAAAAAATAAAGATAAAAAAAAGGAAAAGACGGCAAAGAAAATTAAAAAAAAAGAGAAAAGATGAAGAAAAAAAAGAGAGGAAAAAGTAAATGAAATGAAAAATGAAAAAAAAGAAAGAGAAAAGAAAAGAAAACAAAACATAAAAACAAAAGAAAATCAAAAATGAAGTTTTCTTGAACTACGTTCGACTTGATTCCGAAAGGATACGTAGGCAATCTCTCTCTGGGGTTCAGTCACACCAAAACAAAAATCTAAGGTCCCCCCGAAAGTGAAACTGGGGCAAAAGTTATAATGGTTCCGTGACGGTTCGCCCGAAAGGATCCAAAGTTGTAATTCCATCCAATCTCTTTTTACCCCAAATCCTGTCCATGTCCTTCCGATCAATCAGTAAGAATGATTCAAGGATCGGAGAATACAACTACTTGGATCCAATGCAATCAAAATGAGAGAAATAAAATGAGAGAGTCTTATTGGTGAAAAGCCACACGGGCACCGTAAGGCGATGGTAAGCAGAGAAAAATCAAAATGAAAGTCTTGTTAGTGAAAACCTATACGGCCATTATAAGGCAATGATGAAAATAGAAATGAGAGAGGTCAGCTAGTGTAAACCTGCAAAAGGCCCTATTGATCGAAAATAAGATCCTCACAGCCATCGGCATCGACAAAGTCCTGGCAAGGTTTCTCAAATTTTGAAGCAAAATTTGTGATGAATTTCTGAGAGTCGGATGGTTTACACAGATCACGAATCCAGTCCAAAAGGAATGTCATGTTCATTGAAGTCCGCATGTACTCCAAATAAGTCCTTCTTTCCTTTCCCCGAAAGGGACACTTCTTGTTTTAAGCTCATTCTCCATTCCATTGTTTGTTTTCTTTGAATCCCTTTCAGTCTAATATTGTTCCGAAACCAAGTAAAGAAGGGATGGCAAGACTGATTTACAGGGTTCTCATTTGACACGAGCTAGTGTGCAAAAATGCACCCAACCTCGTTAGGGGCATAAGTCGACCTCTACTGGCCATGGCAGCCAATGCTTCAAAATCAAAACTTATGGAAGGAGAAAATCAAATTGAAGTGCCTATAAAGTAAATAAAGTGGAAAAGGTTGAGTCCCACGTGGCTAACCGTCTCAGCAAAGGTTTGAAAGGCCAAGGTGTGTCTAATGCTCTGAAAATGAAGTTGGAAGAAAGAAGCCAGAAATGAAAGGCCTATGAAGGTAAAATAAAATTGGAAATGGTTAAGACCCACGCGACTATCCGTTGTAGCAAAGTTGAAGAGCCAAAAGTTCCCAATGCTCCGAAGTTAAAAAAACAAAAAAAAAAGGAAAAACAAAGTCAGAAGTGAAAGGCCTACGAAGGAAAAGTAAGGTTGAAAAGGTTGAGTTCCACCAACCAACCGTCATGGCAAAATTTGAAAAAAAAACATAGGTTCTTAGGGCCTGAAATGAAATTGATCCCCACGAAACAAGCAGTTGCAATTGAGATCTTCATCAAAGAAGCTGGGCCGGGATTAAGTGATTGAAACAATCAAGGCCACAAAACCAACTACCGTTTCAAACTAACAATTGTTCTTCATTTGAAAACAGGAAACATGTGCAAACCAACAACGACCTTGCAAGAAGCAGGTGCAACAAAAAGAAACTGTGCAAAGGCTAGAAAGAGCTCTACAGCAATAATCAATCCAAAAGGGAAGCCTCCTTCAAGTTCTTTCCTGCATTCTTACTCATTTTCTTAAACATTTAAAAAATAAAAATAAAATGAAGAATGATGAAAAAAAGAGGAAGAAAAATTCAAAATTATTGTAGCATAGGGCCCCATTCCCTTAATATCCCCGACATAACCTGTGGACCTCCTTGGCATAGCCCAGGGACATTTTTTCTTTTCTCCCGTCATAACCCGTTGAACTCCCTGGCATAAACTAGGAACCTTTTTTTTTCTCCCGGCATAACCCGTGGACCTCCCTGGAATAACCCAAGGACCTTTTTTCTTTTATCTCGGCATAAACCGTGGACCTCACTGACATAACCCAAGGACCTTTCTTCTTTTATCTCGGCATAACCTGTGGACCTCCTTAGCATAACCCAAGGGCCTTTTTCCTTTTACCCCGGCATAACCCATGGATATTCTTGGAATAACCCAAAGACTTTTTTCATTTATCCCGGCATAACCCGTGGATCTCCCTAGGATAACCCAAAGACCTTTTTTCTTTTTATCCCGGCATACCCCGTGGACCTTCCTAGTATAACGCAAGGACCTTTTTCTTCTATCCCGGCGTAACCCGTGGATCTCCCTGGATAACCAAAAGACGTTTTTTCTTTTTATCCGAACATAATCCGTGGACCTCCCTGGCATAACCCAAGGACCTTTTTTATTTTTATCCTGGCATAACACGTGGACCCAGGGACCTTTTTCCTTTTATCCCGATATATCCCGTGGACCTCCCTAGCATAACCCAAGGATCTTTTTACTTTTTATCCCGGCATAACCCATGGACCTCCCTGGCATAGTCCAAGGACCTTTTTCTTTTATCACGACATAGCCCGTAGATCACCCTTGCATAACCCAAGGACCTGTTTTCTTTTTTTCCCGGCATAACCCGTAGACATCCCTGGCATAACCCAAGGACCTTTTTTATTTTCTCCCGTCATAACCCGTGGACTTCCCTGTCATAACCCAAGGACCTTTTTCTTTTCTTCCTAGCATAACCCGTAGACCTTTCTGGCTTAACCTAAGGACTTGTTTCTTTTCTCCCTGGCATAACCCAAGGCCCTTTTTTCTTTTCTCCCAGCATAACCCGTGGACCTCCCTTAAATAACCCTGGGGCCTTTTTTCTTTTCTCCGGGCATAACCCGTAGACCTCCCTAGCATAACCCAGGGACCTTCTTTCTTTTCTCCCGGCATAACCCGTGTACCTTGCTGGCATAACACAAGGACCTTTTTCTTTTCTCACTGGCATAACCCAAGGACCTTTTTTCTTTTCTCCCAGTATAACCCGTGGACCTCCCTGGCATAACCCAGGGACCTTTCTTCTTTTCTCCCAGCATAACCTGTGGACCTCCCTAGCATAATCCAGGGACCTTTTTTCTTTTCTCCTGGCATAACCCGTGGACTTCCCTAGAATAACCTAGGGACCTTCCCGACATAAACATAACCCAAGGACCTTTCTTTTTTTCTCCTTGGCATAACCCATGGACCTCCCTGGCATAAACCAAGGACCTTTTTTCTTTTCACCCGACATAACCAAGGTACCTTTTTTCTTTTTTCCCAGCATAACCCGTGGACCTCCCTGGTATAACCCAGGGACCTTTTTTCTTTTCTCCCGGCATAACCCGTGGACTTTCCTGGCATAACCCAGGGACCTTTTTTCGTGTCTCCCGCATAACCCATGGACCTCCCTGGCATAACTCGGGGACCTTTTTTTCTTTTCTTCTGACGTAATCCGATGACTTCCCCAGCATAACCTGAGGATCCTTTTTTTCTGGCATAACCCGGTTAGCTTTTCAGCATTAACTGGCAATCCTCCAAATTTAGGGCTTCACTCCATATTCCCAAGGATACACAATCTCGATTTTTATTGCTTTCAACAAATAAATAGCTTAGATTTGTGTTGCAAATAACTCACGAAATTTTTCTAACGAAAACTGGGATAGAAAAATTTCGTTCGTTTGTTGGTTTTATTGGTGTCTGAGCATGTTTGACCTCGAGGCACAGGATTCAAGATGACCAAAAGAATGAGTCTCAATCCAACATAAAGAAAAGAAGTGAACTCAAATATTGAAGTGGAGGAAGACGCAGACTACTCAAGATATGCTTAAAGTCACAAGCTTTGCATGTCCGGCTGACGAGCTGAAGAAAGGACCAGTACCTACAACTGACGAGCATCAAGGTTCAGATCAGAGTCCACAGCAAGAACCAGCCAAGACTCAAGATCAAGCTTCAAAAGATTTATAGATAGGAATCTTGTAACTCATAGTTGATAGGGTTAGCTAGCTCTTTATTTTCCATTTTGGTGTAATAAGGAGTTCAGCAAGTAGTAGCAGCAACAACAACAATGAAATTACAGCTTCCTGGTAGTCCCAGCTACCAAACTTCTAGAACTATACTGACCTGATTCCTTTATAGCCAAGGATACGTAGGCAACCTTCGAAGCAAGGTTCGATCAGATTTTTCCAAAAAATGCTTCTCCTGGAGTTTCCCAAACGGGCAAAAATAGCTCGTAATTGCTCATTTTATCTTTGCCCGAAAGCCCTTTGTGTTTTCGAGCAAAGAGGGGCAGCTGTGAGCACGTGATTTTTTCCCTATACGAAATACTCCTATAAAATCCCAAGAAAATAGATTTTTTCTTAATTATTTGCTATTTTTAGGAATTTTTGTAGAATTTTATTTTATTGTTTGCATTTTGTGCATGTTTAAGTTATTTAAATCATGAAAAATACCAAAATATATCACGCATGATATTTAGGCTTTATTTTTACATTTCATAATTAATAATAATCATTTGCTTTATGAAAATTTGAAAATCACAAAAAATAGCTCATTTTACATTTTTTTTCTTTTAATTTTGGTTTATTGATTTTCCACTTTTAATATAGAATTAAGTGTTATTTATAATTTTTATAATTATCTAATTAGTTTAATTTCATACTTTGGATAATTTAAGTTTTTTAATTTGTAGGATTTTAATTAAAGGAAAAGGAAATATTAGAAAATAAAAGAAAGGAAATTTAAAAAAAAGGCTTGTCTTGTGAAATTGTGTTACTTCTCACTCAGCCCAAATTTTATCCAAAACCTTCCATGACCCGCCTGACCCGACTCGCCTAGCCCATAACCGGATCCCTTCCCCTTCTTTAAAATCCCATACTATCCTAGACATAGAAAAAATAAGCGGAGACTCTCTTTCAGTATATTCAAGCGGCGCACGAGTACAAAGGAAAATGGAGATGCCCATTTCTTCAGCACCCAAAAACACTGCTGCTTCTTATTCTCAGCTCACCCCTCTTCTTCTTCCTCATTTTCTGACCTAAAAAAAATAAGAGAAAACAATCAGACTCTCTCCCTCCAAAAAATAGACGATTGAACTGTAGCAACTCCCCCACAATAGAAACGACACTCTATTCTCAACAACCAAATCAGACCCTGCCCTTTAGCCCCAAGAAGAGTAAATAAAAAAAACTTATAAAAAAAGAAAAAAAACGAAGGGAAAAATCATAGAAAAGAAGGTCACAGGAGTTGTTTTGATTTCTGTTGCAATACCTCGCCATCGTTGGGGTTTCGAGCTATTTTCTTTGGCTGGGAATTAAAGTCGCCCTTTGCTAAGCCTGCTTTGCCGAGACCCTATTTGGTTTTTTCGATTTCTTTTTGCATGTTGTTAAGGTATGAATTCTTCTCTCAAACAGTATGGATGCTATTGTGCTATCATATTTCTAGGTTTTGCTATAGTCGGGGGCGAATTTATGTGTAAGGAATTGGGTGGTACGCCACCCGCAAGCTTTGGCGAGACTATACAATAGTATGTAGAGAAGAAATGGACAAATAATCCTTAGGGGCACCCTCATTAACAATGTGACCAAAGGTGCCACTGGTAATGTGCTATCATTCGACCTTAATGGCGCAAGTTCGAATCCTCCTACCACACATTACGCAAAAGATTTGTTAGGTGCATTTATTAGGACAACTATAAATATAGAAGGAGGTTTACTCCTTTGTTTATTTTTCTCTCCTTCCTTAATTTCTCCTTTTTTTTTTATTTTTTATTTTTTTGCTTATTAGTAGTTCATATTGACTTTTTCTTTGTTTATTAGTTTATTTTGAAATTTTTTTCTCCTTTTTTTTCTATAAACATTAGACATAATGTATAAAAATCTTTTTCATTCAAAAAAACTATCACTATTGCGCTTTCTCACCTCCTCCGTGATTTATCCTCCATGATTTATCAATAAACGATAAAAAAAAATTACATTTTTCTCTTCAAGAGCACAATTCCAATAAATCTATTTGCAGACACGAAAAAATATATAGAAATCCTTGAATAAGCTATTGTTCTAATCAAGGATGAAAGTGTATTTTCTTGTGAGATTGCTCTAAAAGTAGGATAATTATATATAATATCCAGTGAGTTAATTTTCATAAAAATAGTAATTTGAAAAATGTCCGTAAACTTGCTTCAGTTTTAATTTTTAGTGTGCTTATTAGTATAAGTTTTTAACTTGAGTATCTAAATATAAATTGATAACGAGCCTTTTTTCTTATACAAAATGCATATTCAGTTGAATTTTATGCTTCTTTTCCAAGTTATCATAATAATTGCGTAATATTTTTGCTCGATAGATTTGTTTATATTATTTTAAAGACGAATAACCCGAACCAAAATCCAAATCGACCAAACAGATTAACTTTCTGCCCTATTTAGACAATATAAATTGTAGCATGTCTACTTTCAAAATTTTGTGGCACCCATAACCTCTAAATCCTGGATCCGCCTCTGGTTGTAGTCAGTCATCCCTACGTGTAAAATGCTTCAACGTTAAATGCAAACATGATTTGGTCTCAATTACCTCTATATGTGAAGTACAGTATAGAACTTTGTATAAATATTATTCTGAAAAATTATTTCTGAAACATATATGGTCTCCATAAATGACAGTTCGTTTGAATTCCGGGCCCGTAAAATTGTTTTGTTAGATCTGCAAAGTCGTCTCCAATGGATTTGTAGTTAAATAGAAAGTGAAATAATCTACTTTTATCTAGCAGAAGTATTATGGCATGTTTTCCAACAAATAGCTTCCAGTTATAATTATTTATTCTAGCTATATATCTCCAAGTCGAAGCTATTTCGTTGATTTCTTTGTAAAAGCATGATGTTGTGTGTTTCATATTGTTTGATATCTGATTTTTATTACTCGATTAAATGAGGAGTTTGAACACACATGGAGTTAATGGCCAACTGTTTCATGGAAAGTTTGTTTGTTTCAAGTGATATCTTTGTATTTCTTATTTTTAGCAATATTTAGTGGCGTTATTTTTAGTGTTAGTTAGCATTTGTTTTAGTTTATTTATTGTGACGTGATTGTGATTTGTTGGATTTTGGAAAATGTTTGATTATGATTAGATCGGTTTGAGGTTTACTCATATGTCACAATTAATCTTCATAACTCTTGGCAGAAATCTCAAAGATTAGGAAAATAATCCAAATGCGCTAGTTGCTTTAGGCGAGCTATTTTAAAATTAATTTCCTAAACTCGGGTGTGCATTTTATGTGACCCAACTCCAATTCTCACCAACGTTAAATAAAATGTGTCGTGGACTGTCACACCTCCTTTTCTCTACACCAAAAGGGTATAAGGAAATTTTTTCCAATTTAAGTGACAATCGAAACGAGATTATTTAATTAAAAAAAATCAAAGTCGCCACTTGGGATAATTATGGTGTCTCAAATCACCGGTGTAAATCCCGAATCGAGGAAAAGATTGACTCTGTTATACAGTCTGCGAACACAGAAATCCGGATAAGCAGTTTTATTAACCGGGAGAAGGTGTTAGGCACTATCGAGTTCCGTGATTCTAGCACGGTCTCTTTTGTCATACTTGACTTATAAAATTATTTAATTATTGATTTTAGAACCTATGTGCATTTACTTCTTACCGCTTTTAATTAAAAAAAATTATCTTGAAACGGGTCACGCGTTCGTGTACCCGTTTGTTTGGTGCATCAAAAATCATGTCACGTGAACGTGTCCACAATTACTAATGCTTTATTATTATTAAAATGTTTGGCCGAAGTTGCGTGAACGCATACTACGATTTTATTTTTAGAGATCGCAATCATGTCACGCGAACATGTCCACAACCGCAATGGTAGATTAAACGGGCCTAAAGCAAACTATAAACATTTGTCACTTTACGAGGGCCATGAAAATTCAACTCAAAAGCACGCCTGAATTTCTAAATTTTAAAAGGAACTTTAATTACATATGGAGGGCCATAAACTATTTGAACTATTTAATATGGCTCATCTCCAATAACTAAAAGGGATTATCCATTAAAAAAGGCTTAAGGAAATTGTAACCATTTTTCTATTAGGCTGAACCTAAGTCATGAATCTGAAATGGACTAAGACGAGAGGTATACTCTATGTCATTTTCTCACAACCTGGGCATGTCTTGAGGCTGAATTACCAGCTACCAAACAGAGAAGAGGGAGCCGGCTTGTCACGAAGCTCAGGATGAGAGCTTAATCAAGGAAGAAGAAACTCGACATACACGGTTCCATATTGGTACGCATTTTAATCAAATAGTGATACTTTATGCAAACAAATTCTACTTTTAAATGAACCGCACCTAAGAATCTAATTGATAACTTAAAAAGCCTACTTCATCAATAAAGCCTTGGCACAAATTACCCATCATTCTAGCAAAACCATATGTATTGGAATTCTAAGAAAGTTGTTTGCAAACCTTAAAACCAAGCCAAAAACAAAAGATCTCAAATCTGATTATTAACTCAAGCTTTTTTTACAAATTTAACCCAACAGACCCAACGTAAATAACCTGATATCAATATGCCAAATCGCAAACTATACAGAAACTAACTGTGATGCGTGGAAAACTAAATCCATCTTGAATAATCCGAACTACACGCATATAGTTCTCAAATGCATTCAAAATAAAACAAAAAAACTCACAGTCAAGCAAGTGAATCCTTCAGTTAATGCCTACTTAGTTAATACATATATCTAACATCTGGTATTGTTGCATTGAAATCATTCAAATATTGATTCCTAAAATGCAAGTGTAGGGCTAATTATTTGATTAGTTACAGATTAGGAAGAACAATAAGACTTGGCTAGGAAGAAGCTAAAACAGAATGCAACAACTTTAAAGGAGGAAAATTAGTAAATCTGCAGAACAAGACTGCTTTCTTTCAATTGGAATTTACATCCTCACACAACAGCCTTAAACATACATCAATTCCATTCAAAGTTCCAAATGAAATACCTAGTAAACAAAAGGAAACAAGAAGAAAATCAGGATTCTGCAAAGCAACAAAAGCAGATCAACAATTAGTTCTCAATGGAACACTAATCCAATAAATCAAGAAGCTTCAAACAATCTCTCAACTTCCCAGAATTAAACTATTTTTCAAACCCAGAATTAGGAATTCTTTAATATCTAAAATTTTTGACTAATAAATGAAATTAAAGAGCAAAACTAGGACCAATTTAGATCAAAACACTGCAGAAATTTCTTCTGTATTTTCAGGGTATCAATAATTTAATTTCTCTACCTTGAAAGACAAGATAGAGATGCCTTTATAAGCAAGAAAATAGGGCAGACTTAAGAGTCAGATTTTTGCCATCAGGCCCTTTTTCAATTTTTGTTTTTCTTGGATAGCCTTAATTAAAAGTCTGAAAGTCAATTTGAACCCCCACCCAGCTTCCTAGAAGCTTCTCAATCTATTACCAAGAGACTCCCTACCCCAGAAACCATGAACTACCCTTAAAGACTCTGTTAATTACCTTAACAACCATGGGTCGGATTTGACCCAAATGTCTAGCCCAAATCCGTCTTGTAAAGACTAATTAAACTTTCCTTTCTGGGCCTTTATCTTTACTGAATCAATTCTGAGTCTACAAAGTTAACGGGCCTGACCAAAACTAAAGGGGACTTGAAATTCTTAACCTAGAACTAACACAAAAAGGGAGGAAAATTCACTAACTAATTAACAGAATATGCTAAGAAACTAACCATGCAAACAAAAGAATTTGTTAAAAAGAAGTGAGGAGAAGAGGATAACCTGAGGAACAAAGTATAACAAATGGAAAATAACAGAAATAAGAGTTGAAAGGAAATGAATACCCGCTTACACCTTTCGAATCAAAACGATCCATGGAGACAGGAACCCCGGCCAGACTTGTGACAACCTGACCCGTCGTCTCATGAGTTACCACTTCGTTTCCCCCATGTTTAGCTTCTTTATGCTTCATTATCCATATCTCATGTGATTGAGTTAGTTTGGATTAATTTTAGAAGGAAATGAGACACTTAGTCTCTTTAAGGAAAGCTTAGTTTGGAAAAGTCAACCGGATGTTGACCTATGAGTTAGAGGGCTCGGATGTAAATTTTGATGATTCAGTTAGTTTCGGGGGATGATTTTTGACTTAGAAGTATGATCGGAAATGATTTTGGAGGTCCGGTGTAGGTATTAGGCTTGAATTGGTGAGGTTATTATTTTTGGCGAATTTCCGGTTGATAGGTGAGATTTTGATCCGAGGGTCGGAATGGAATTCCGAGAGTGGCCGTAGCTTCGTTATGTTATTTGTGATGTGTGTGAAAAATTTTAGGTCATTCAGACGTGGTTTGGTTGGATTTTTGACCGAATGCGTGTTTCGGAAGTTTTAGAAGAACTTAGGCATGAATTCGATGTGATTTGATGGTTTTGGTGTCGTTTGAGGTGTTTTGACAATTGGACCAAGTTTGGATGATGTTTTGGGATGTGTTTGTTCTTTTGGTTGAGGTCCCGAGGGCCTTGGGGTGACTTTGGATTGTTATCAGAGATGTTGGAATTTTGTTGCAGCTGAAGAATTTGTGCTTCTGGTATTTTCGCATCTGCAGTTGGTAGACCGCAGATACAACGCTACAGATGCGAGTGGTTCATCATATAAGCAAAAAAGGGGGCAGGCGAGCTGGACCGCAGAAGCGGCTAATGGGATCGCATCTGCGGAATCGAAGATGCGGAA
Organism: Nicotiana glauca; assembly: GCA_026770625.1. Taxonomy (NCBI): domain Eukaryota; kingdom Viridiplantae; phylum Streptophyta; class Magnoliopsida; order Solanales; family Solanaceae; genus Nicotiana; species Nicotiana glauca. The sequence continues at coordinate 101,798 of MU733071.1, read as the reverse complement.
GATGCTCGCAGATGCGGCTTAGGCCGGTTTAATGAATTCCGCAGAAGCGGGCATGTTGACCGCATATGCCGAAGCCGTAGATGCGGTATTTTGACCGCAGATGCGGTAATGGCTGGGCAGAATGTTATAATCTCATTTCACCTGCGATTTTGGGTCATTTTTCATCCATGGTTGATCATTTTGAGAGCTTCTTGATAGAGATTAAAAAGGGATTCGAGGGGAATCGATTGGAGGTAAGATTTTTGATCTCAATACTCGTTTTTATTATGAAATCCACCTAGAAATTCATGGAATTTAACTAAAAAATGGAAGAAACTAGGGCTTGAGATTTTGATATTTCAAATTGGGATTTGATGGGTCATTTGAACTCAGATTTGAGAGTTTTTGGTATGTATAGACTCGTGGCGAGATGAGGAATCCGATGATATTAATTTTATGATTTTTTGATAAGTGGGCCCAGGTCTCGGGTTTTGCTAATTTTGAGATTTTTGCTATTTTTTATTGTTTTCGATTAGGTATTGTCCTATTAGCATATTGTGATGTATTCGCTCTGATTTCGGATAGATTCGACGCGCATGGAGGCCGAGTTGAAGGGCAAGAGCGCCGCGAGCTAGAGATTTCGCTGGTTAGAGGTGAGTAATGATTGTAAATGACATCCTGAGGGTTTGAAACCCCGGATTTGCACATCATAGTGTTGTATTGAGGTGACTTGCACGCCAGATAGCGAGCGTGGGGTAGAGCACCGTTGGGGATTGTGATTTGGTCCGTCCCGATTGATGAATTTACTGCGTATTTGACTGAAATTACTTGTATCATCATAATGTGGGCTGATTGCCATGTTTGGACTTCGTTCCAGCTATTTGAATCCTTCAAGGATTGTTGTTAATAACTCCTCACTGTTTTCATTATATATTTGAACTCAGTCATGTATTCTCCACTGTTTTAAAACTCATCCAAGTTATTATGCCTTAAACACTCAAAATGATATTACTAAAAATATTTTTGGGCCGAGCATCATGTGTTATTGTTGCCCGAGTGGCTTATGTGATTTTATTGACTGAGTAAGGCCGAGGGCCTGTATTGTGAGGATACTTTTGGATCGGGCTACGTGCCGCATTAGTATTATACTGATATTGATATGGGGTCGAGGGCCTAAGATTGATGCCACGAAATGGCTTGATATTGCGCTTGGGGCGTAAGGGGCCCCTCCCGGAGTCTGCACACCCCCAGTGAGCAACGTCGACGTTAAATGGAGCGGGCTACACGTCGCAGCGGTACTAGTAGTGTTTGATGTGTTTACCTTATTTCATTTGTGTGCCATTATATCTTGTTTGTGCTTCTTCTTGCAATATTCACCTGATGTTCTGGTATTATCTGACAATCGAGTGTGGTGCCCAAGAGGAAGACTTCTGTGCTTATCTGCAGTATTTGTTTTGCATTCATTTGCATAACTGTTGAAAAAGTCATTTTCAAATGTGGTTTTAAACAGAGCTGAGATATTTCTAAAGGTTTTACAGCTTCCTTGCTTTCTCTCAAAGAACGTTTCACTGCTCCTATATAGCATGATGGTTTTCTTTACGTGATTTCTTAATGCTCAGTTGTTATTTACTCTTATTACTCACTTAGTTGGAGTACTCACTTTACTCCCTACACCTCGTGTACAGATGCAGGTATTTGTTCACCCGGTAGCAGGTTCTGGCTGATGAGATGCAAAGCTATAGGAGTAGCAAGGTGACTGCCTACGTTCGCAGCACCAATTTTTCTCTCTTTTGGTTCATTATTCCAGCCTTGTATATTTTGGGTCTCGTAGTTGTATTTATACTCTGATAGATGTTCGTGACTTGTGACACCCCGGTTTCGGCTGTGTTTGGGTTCTATTCTGCACTTATTAATAAGATCTTTTGATAGACTGTGGTTATTTAATTATGTTAAAGCTGTTATTAATGTTAACTATTCTAAAAAGAATGAGTTGGGTTTGTTTGATTCCCTCGTGTTCACGAGAGACGCCATCATGACCAGTGCGTGATTTGGGTCGTGATAGGAATCCAGAAAATAGGTGAGGAATCAACACTTGCATTAATCAATGCCTTCTACCAAAGCATTAACTAATGCTTGTTTTGACTCAAACCTCACAAAATAGCAACGAAGAAAAGTGAAGAAACTGAGCTTAACATTTCCGGCCTATTTTAGATCTGAAACTCAGGGACTTCTAAGGTGTTTTGAAAGGAAATGAAGTGGGATATGAGATGAGGGAGGTGTGGGGGTTGTCAGTTATCAACTTGGGGTTGATTGGGCACGCCGGCGCCGGGCTTCTAGGTGTTGGGAATGGGGGTGGCTAGGGTTGACATCCATGTCTCTGAAGAAGTCGGTAATGAGAGAGACGGTAGATGAGGGAGGGTGGGAGGGGAATTCCGAACATTATATATGGAAGACCCCTAGGTTCCTAACCGTTGATTTGCATAACATTGACAATCCAAATCTAATGAACTAACCAAACGATGTCATTTGGTTTAAATTTGGGGAAGACCGGGTCCTGGGGTGGGATTGGTTCGGATTTAGGACTAATTTGGATGGGTATGGGGGAGGGGAACGACTGGGGCCTGGGTAACCTACTCAAGTTCATCCCAAATTTACTCTCTTCTTTTTTATTTTCACTTCTTTTTCAATTCTTTCTTTTCTTTTTCTTTTCTCAAAATTAAAAACAAAACCTAAATAATAGTTAAAAAACAAATTAAACTATCAAACTAATTAACTCATAATTACCATTATTAACCAAACCAAATTAAAGGACAAACTACCCAAAATTCAAAATTATAGCTAAAAATATAAAATAAACTATTTTTTTGTGATTTTCTTTTTTAATTACTAATTAATTCCTAAAAATGCAAAGTTATGTCCTAAATGCACATACAACATATTTTTTTGTATTTTTATTAATTAAATAAAATAAACGTACACAGACAAATGCAAACAATTGACAGAAAATTCCACAAAATTACATATAATGGAAAAATTATTTTATTTTGAATTTATGGGAGTAATTCATATGGGGCAAAAATCACGTGCTCACAGTTTTCCCGCCTTGGTCGGAAACACGAATAGTTTTCGGGCAAAGATCAAGTGAGCGGATACGAGCGATTTTTGCCCGTTTGAATACTCCGTGGGAAGCATATTTAAAAGATTTGATCTCACCCTACTTCCAAGGTTGCCTACATATCCTTGGCTAAAAAGGAATCAGGTCAGTGTAGTTCAGGAATGTCTGGTAGTTGGGACTGCCATGAAGCTGTGATTTCACTGTTGCTGCTGCTATTACTACTACTGCTTACTGAACCCCTTATTACACCATGTCAAAAATAAAAAGAGGCTATACTAGACTATGATCTATGCATTACAAAAATCCTATCTATATCTTCAAATTTGGTCTTATGGTCCTTGTTGCCTTGTTGACTTGTATTCTCCCGGCGAAATTCCTTTGTTACCGACTTGAATTGTAATCTGAGATGTTTTTCCTTTTTCCAGGGGGACACCTGATTGCTGAACTCGAATTGTACTTTGAGATGCTTTCCCTTTTCTCCAGGTGGACGCCTGACTGCTGAACTTGAATTATATTTCTGTGCTCTCCAGGGGGACACCTGATTTCTAAACTTGAATGTATTCCCGTGCTCTCTAGGTGGACACCTGACTACTGAACTTGAATGTATTCATGTGCTCTTCAGGTGGGCGTCTGACTGCTGAACTTGAATGTATTCCCGTGCTTTCCAGGTGGGCGCCTGATTGCTGAACTTTAATGTATTCTCGTGCTCTCCATGTGGACTCTTGATTGCTAAACTCGAAATGTATTCCCGTGCTCTCCAGGTGGGTTCCTAACTTGAACAAATAGACAAAAACAAAGAAAAATTGCTGCCCCATTTTGGTAGCTAGGCACATAGGTGAGTGTAAACTGAATCATGTTACCAAATATCAATAAGAACTTTAAAGCTGAAACTTGAACTGTACTCCGTTGCTCTCCAGATGGGTGCCTGATTGCTAAAACTTTAATTGTATTTCCTTGCTCTCCAGGTGGGTGCCTGATTGCTGAAACTTGAATTGTATTCCCTTGCTCTCTAGGTGGGCGCCTGATTGCTGAAACTTGAACTGTATTCCCTTGCTCTCCATGTGGGCACCTGATTGCTGAAACTTGAATTGTTTCTCCTTGTTCTGTAAGCAGGTACCTGATTTCATCAAAAATAGACAAAACAAAAAAACATTTCTGCCTCAGTTTGGTAGCTGGGCATATAGGTGAGCGTTAAACTGAATCATTTTACCAAATATTCCTAAGAATTTGAAAGCTAGATCCTATTATCCAGGGGGTCCTGACAAATCTTAAGTAAACGACAATTATAAATCTAAGTTGTATCTTCTAAAGGTGTGACTTTCTCTAAATCTTATTATCTAAGAGGGTCTTAAACTACTCCCCATTATCTAGGAGGGTACTGACAATTCTTAATTAAACAATTTTAAATCTAAGTTATATCTTCTAAAGGTATTATTTTCACTACATATTGTTATCTAACAACAATCTTAAAGCTAGGTCCCATTATTCAGGAAGGTCCTGAAAATCCTAATTGAATCCTATCTTAAACATGCAAACTTTGAAACCAACTTATATTCCTTGGGGTACATTTATGCTAGATTTTTCTACTTATGATTATTTTGATTTTTAACTAGGTCCCATTTTCCAGGCGGGTCCTGAAAATCAAAATCAAACATGTCTGGTGCTTGCTTTCCTTTATGGAGGGTTTCTCCGAAACAACCGAAACTTTCTGCCCCTGTTTTAATCAAAGAAAAATCTTGTCAGTTTAAAATGTGGTGGTTCGTTTGTGTCCTTGAACTTTAAGGGCGATTGCTCTTTCACTTCCCATGATAATTGATTTCCACGCGAAGGCCTTGCCTGTTTATTGACTAACTACTTTCTCTGTCATCTTTATCACTGAAAATACCTTTTCTCCGTTCAGACCCAATATCCTCTGTTTGTTGCATTGCTCAGGAACTGGCATCTACCCAACCTTTGTTTCTTACATGAATCCCAAAGCACCTCAATTGCCCCCACTCTGTGTGTATGTTGTTCTTTCTTGACTTAAACCACTGGCCTTGGCCTTGAGGTATGTTGCTCCTTCACTTGTCATGATAACTGATTTCCATTCGAAGACCTTGCTTATTCCTTGACTAACCACTTTCTTTGTCACCCTTAACATAGAAAATACATTTTCTCCGTTAAAACCCAATACCTTTTATCTATAGCATTGATCCAGAACTAACATTTACCAACCTTTGTATCTCACATGAACCCCAAAGCACGACACTTGTCACCCCCTCATTGCATATGATGTTCTTTCTTTACTAAAACCACTGGTCCTATCCTTGAGGTCTACGGCTCCCTCATTTCCCATGATAACATTGATTTCTGCTTGGAAAGACTTTCTCGTCACTGGTTTACCACCCTTTTGTCAATCTTATCATAGGAAATACCTTTGATCTATTCAGCCTAATCCTTCATATGTTGCATTGTTCATGAATTGATGTATACCAAGACTTTATATTTCACAAGGATCCCAAAGCATGTTGACTGTTACCAACTCAGTGTGCTTGCTGTTCTTTCCTGGCTTATGACGCTTTGATGTGTTAACCAGATCCCGTTTTGTGCAATTGGAAAGCTGGTGGCAAATTTTGAAGTCATTTCTCACTTGTTCTGACAAAATAGACTTAGGAAGAGGAAGTAAACAAGACAAAAGGAACAAAGTAGAGGACAATTGAAAGAGATGACTCCTAACAAGAAAACTACAAAGTAGAAACCTATCAGATGTGGATACCAACTCTAATGACCATGACATGCACCTGTGGCCTATTCTGTTAAGCAAATATGATGTTCATCTCCTGTTATACCACCAAACCGTGAAACTATACTTCGATGCTCTGTCGTTAGTCATCTTTCACAATCTTCGTCTGGTGATTTCCCATATGATTCTCATTCCTTATTCGATTTGTGTGCCCGAATGGTTTTCACCATCAAGCCTCTCTCCTTTGCTCTTTCTCTCAACTTACAGTCACCTCAAGGTGCCCGTGAAGGTTTTCACCAATATGACTCTCTCATTTTTTATTTTTCTCAGCTCCGGTCGCCTTACGGTGCCCGTAAGGGTTTTCACCAATAAGACTCTCTCATTTTCGTTATTTTCCTTCCTGGACCGGAGTGTTGCCCCTGATATGAATCACCTCTACTTGCTCGACTTGGTATCTCTCAAAGACTGATCAAAAGGTCTTTCTTTGGACCGTATCGTGGGCTTTTGGATAGAGTTAGAAAGAAAGGGTATCAAGGCTCAAAAAAATTCAAATGGGTTCAAAATTACAACTTTCGAAATCATATTTCTAATAACAACCATAACTTGTGCCCCAGTTTCGTTGCTTGGGGACTTTTGGATTTTTATTTTGATGGGACTAAACCGTGAGGCTGCCTACGTATCCTTAAAAGGAATCAGGTCGAATGTAGTTCATGTCCTAGAAATTACTTTTTCTTGTGATTTTTCTTTTCTTTTTCTTCCTCTTTATCTTCTTTTCTTTTCTTTCTTCCTTTTTTATTTTTGTTGTTTTGTTGTTTTTTCTTTTCTTTTTACTCCTCCTTTTCATCTTTTTTTCTTTTCTTCTTCCTTTTTTCTTCTCTGTCTTTTCATTCTTTTTCTTTTCTCTTTTTCCTTTTCTTATCTTTTGCGCTTGCTTTTTTGAACTTTGCTACTGATTCCAAAAGAGGGGTATGAAAGAAAATAAATAAGGCTCAAAGGGGTAACAAATGATAAAGTGTTTGGATAGCAGAATGAAATGCCTTCGTCATTCCAATCTTCAAAACATGCCAAATACAAACAACACAATTAAACAAACCACAGAAAATATTTGTAACATCTTTTGATTGTACCAAACTTGATAACTATATCCACACATTTGCCTTCTACATCTGTTGAATACAAAGCATCATTGGACAACACTCTCACTCTCCTTGTCACGAACGCCCCCTGTCAATTTGGAAAAACTTGCTTTTAGCTTCAACCCGATGCGACATGATGCATTTCGATAGGGTTTCTTTATATTCTATCTGCCCTAGTTTCACACAATTCGCGCTTGAAGTGATCTCAAAATGCCTTAACTTATTTCCCTCAAATGTCCTTATCATCTTAAAAATTATTTCATTGCTTCTTGAGTAAACTAACTTTAAGTCCAGGCCTAGAATTTTGCATGCATGTCATGTCACAAGAACCAGCATGAAAAGAACTATAAAAGGAGAAGAGAACTAAACAAAAATGACTATAAATAGCATAAAACAGTGAATTGCATTAGACACATGGTGAAAGGGTTTGAACAATAAAACAAGCAAAATAAACTTGGGTACAAACCTAAAACAAACATAAATAACACTAAATAAGATATTAAGACTAAAGGAACTAGACAAAATAATAGGATAGAAGGGTTTGAGTCACAAGACAATATCCGGATTACAACCCTGAAAATAACCCGCACAACATCAGTGACGAAAAAATAAACCACCAAAACTCCTCCTTGGCAAAATAGGAAAAAAGCGTCTTTCCAATCACCAAACTCAACATCTTAGCCGCTAACTTCTGCATCAATAATATCAGGATCTTTACAAGTCTCCATCACATTGTTCTTAATAAATTTCTTTTGGGTTCCCTTTCCCTGCTTGTTCTTAGTATCAACCTCTGATAGTGCAGAAAGCTTCATAGCGTGTGGTCCTCTGATGATCTTATAAAAATTCTCATATTCTCTTTCAAAATAAATCATACCCACCATATGCAATTCATTATGCATAGCCGATGGACTTTAGCTAGTGTCTGCTGCATCTGGATTTTGTACGATAATGTCGCGTGCATCAATAAGCTTATGAATCAAATTCTTCATATTCCAACACTTCTCGATGTCATGCCCCGGGGCATCTAAGAAATAGGTGCACTTTTGAAAAAAATCAAACTTCTTTGGAAGAGGGTTTGGCATTTTTATCTGGGTCGGCTTCAACATGTCCAATTTACTTAGCCTCTGGAATAGACTGGCATATGACTCTCCCAATGGAGTGAAGGTTTTCTTCTTCCGTAACCTCTCATTCTTAAATGCTCGATTGGGCCGGAAACCTGATCTAGGGGGTTTTTGGTATGCTCGTGGGGTAGATAGGCATTTTATGGAGGTGGGTACTGGGAAAGTGATGTACGACTTTGGGAGTTCTGTGGAGAGAAGTGGCATTAGGAAGGATCATCTGGTGCACAAGGATATCCACGGGGTCGAGGCTGGAAGTGTTGATCGGGAAATCCCATCGGATCATCTTTTATATTTCTCTTTCTTCCACCCATGCTTACTAGGATGTTATGAATGTCTTTCGACCAACTCATGATTTTGCCTGACTTGATTCCCTCTTCTACTAGCTCCCCCATTTTTAACACATCATTGAAAGGCTTTCCCCAGGCCGAGATCAAATGACTGAAGTAGGTGGGCCCTTGGGCCTATAGGAAAAGCTCAACCATTTCTTCTTCACCAATCGGGGTATTGACTCGAGCAGCCTGCTCCCTCCATCTAAGCCCAAACTCTCTAAAGCTTTCCTCCGGCTTCTTTTCCATTCTAGATCGGGAGGAACGGTATGGGGTATGCCTAATTTGTATTGAAAGTATCGAACAAAATCTTAAGCCATGTCACCCAATGTAGGCCACTTGCCAACATCTTGATGAGCATGCCAGTCCAAAGCTACCCCAGTAAGGCTCTCACTGAAATACGCCATCATCAAGTCATCTTTCTCTCCAACACTTCTCATTTCACTGCACTAAGCCTTCAAGTGGGCTACCAGATCTCCACACCCATCATACAAGTTAAATTTTGGCACTTTAAACCCCATGGGACAGACGAACGTCAGGGGACATAGACAGTTCTTTGTAAGCCATGCTATTCTGGTCTCCCATTCCTTGCTTGTTCTTTAAGGACTGTTCTATGCCTGTCAGCCTCTTGGGTATTCCATCTCACCCTTCTCTTCCTGTGAACTTTTCATTTTCAATACGAGGCCCATCTTGCGGGCCCTGCTTGTATAAGTTGGGAACCTTGTGGGAAACCTCTAAGGGGTAATATTGCCCATCATGAGCTTTGAGTAGGTATTCATTGTCGGGGATAGTGGATGTGACTGGAGGGCAATTTTGGGGAGTGGTAATTGGAGGATGAGTGATGGAGCTACTAAGATGGTTGGGAAAGCTGTGATAAGTGGGTAGATTTGGAGAGTATGAAGGATCATCTGGCCATGTTCCCGGAGTTTGGATAAGGGCATCATCTAGGAAGCTAGGTGGTGGCGGGTGTGGTGCTTTCCCAGTCATCTAGTCGTGATACGTGTTCGTCATGTGTTGTCTTAACATCCTTACCTCATTAGCCAAACCAGTGTCCCATTCAACCAACTGCTTTTAGGCATTGGTATAAGCCAATCCAAATTTGTTGTTTTCCGCCATTGCCTTTTGAATTTATGTTGCAGAGAGGAGTTACTATTTTGGGAGCCACAAACCAACCACCTTTCTGTACTGAATTGTCAACTATAAACTTGTTAGTGATTAAAGCTTCACAAAAAGGCAACCGCGCATTTGGCGAATAATTGCACCTAAGCAGTTAACTGTTTCTATTATCCATTTTATCGATTGCTTGCGTTATCCCGACTTTTCCTTATTTCCATTTGCAACTTCTTCTCCTCCCTTTTCACTCATGCCTTTCTCGGTTTGATTTCTCTTTGTTTTTATCCTCTCATGTCCCACTCTTGTTTTGCCATTGTTTGCTTCTCACGGTTTCTTATTTTCTCTCTTTTCGTTTTCTTTTCGCTCTCTTATTTTGCCCCTCTTTTTCTTTTCCTCTTTTTTTATCACTTTTCTTTCTTTCTTTTGGTTATGGTCAAATCCTATGGAGATTGCCTACGTATCTTGACCCCACATGAATTAGATTGAGCGTAGTTCTGGGGGATAAAATAAATAATAAAATATTTTGGGATTTTCAAAATTTTCATAAAAATAAAATGGTATTATTACAACGACTCATCCTGTCGAATTTTTACAATAAAAACCAACAGACTCAAAAAGGAAACTAACAGGAGAAAAATCAAGACTCATTTTGACTCAAAAAGTTATCACTATTTTTTAAAATTTTCATAAGAATATCCAGCTTTGCCAATACGGACTTTCAACACTTTGAGGAAGAAGATTTTAAGGCTGTGTTCGCTAACTAGCCAAAACCTTGAAAATGACCAAAGGCGGTTGTTCTTGCAAAAACAGCCTTCCGGCACCCTTTTGGGGACATTCGGCTATTTTTTACAAGAATGACATCACCTTACTTATTTACAAATAGAAATAAAAATTTTGTTCTTTTTTGGGTTATTTTTCAAAAAGGAAGTTGGACTCGATGGAGATTGCCTACGTATCCCACATCTTGTGAGAATCAAACTGGCATAGTTCGGGCAGCTTAGACATATTTGAAAGGACAGTATTTGACTCTTTGGAAATAACGCTCTTTTTTTTTGAAAATTTTTTGCAGAGTTTCGGGATGTTTTCAAATACCTTGTTTTTCTTTAGAACCTACATCATTCTAGGTTTTTCTTTTTGCTTTATTTTCCCTGGCTGGTCAACATGCAAGCCGAAATAAATAAATATTCACATAGCACATAGAATGCATCAGGATGGTCTGTTATTTTGGGCATACCTATCCTAGACTGACCCAATCCCTGTATTGAGTCCCCTTAGTCAAATGTACATGATGCAAACAAACGTTCCTACTAGAGAGTCGGCATGAAGCTGTGTTTTCTAGGTTTAAATCTTGGGTTTTGATCTAGACTTGGGGTACCCGAGCAGACAACTGGGCCAAAGAGGGGGCGATGTACCGAGAGAACTAAAGTTTTCCCGACCTTTTCGCTTGCCCAACCTCGTTCTATTTATAGTTTCTACAGAAAAAGTGGGCCACGCGAATGTGTGCACCATTTCCAGAAGATTTAGAGGGGTGGCGTAAGAAGACAGTTATATACAATCCAAACAATATCAAAGTGGTAAACATATAACATTTAGCACAAAAGGTTCACAAAATACAATAATATCAACAATAAATAAAGCCAAGTAAAATCATATTAACTAGCTCGAATTCTGAACCCTAAACAAGAGATTCTGGGTTCTTTTCCCCAGCAGAGTCGCCAGAGCTGTCACACTTCCTTTTCTCTACCCCGAAAGGATATAGGGAGTTTTTTCGAATTGAAGTGACAATCGTAACGGGATTGTTTAATTTAAAAAAATCAGAGTCGCCACTTGGGATAATTATAGTGCCTAAGTCACCGGTTTAAATCCCGAATCACGGAAAAGATTGACTATGTTATACGGTCTGCAAACACAGAAATCGGGGTAAGGAATTCTGTTAACCCGGGAGAAGGTGTTAGACTTTCCTGAGTTCCGTGGTTGTAGCACTGTCACTTTGATCATACTTGGCTTATAAAATTATTTAATTATTGATTTTAGAACCTATGTGCATTTACCTCTTACCACTTTTAATTAAGAAAAATTATCTTGAAACGGGTCACACGTTCGTGTACTCATTTGTTTGTTGCATCAAAAATCATGTCACGCGAATATGTCCACAATTAATAACGCTTTATTATTATTAAGAAAGTTTGGCCGAAGTTGCGCGAACGCATACTTCGATTTTGTTTTTAGAGATCGCAATCAGGTCACGCGAACATGTCCACAACCACGATGGTAGATTAAACGGTCCTAAAGTAAACTACGAAGAGGGCCATGGAAATTAAACTAAATGGCACGCTTTGATTTCTATATTTTAAAAGGGAACTCCAACTACATTTAGAGGGCCATAAACTATTTCAACTATTTAATATGGCTCATATCCAGTAACGAAAAGGGATTACCCATTAAATAAGGCTTAAGGAAATCGTAACCATTTTTCAATTAGGCTGAACCTAAGTCATGAATCTGAAATGGATTAAGACGAGAGGTATACTCTATGTCATTTTCTCACAATTTGGGCTTGCTTGAGGCCCAATTACCAGCTACCAAATAGACAAGTGGGAGCTGGTTTGTCACGAAGCTCAGGATGAGAGCTTAATCATGGAAGAAGAAACTCAACATACACGGTTCCACATTGGTACGCATCCAAACAAATTCTATTTTTAAATGAACCGCACCTAAGAATTCAATTAATAACATAAAAAAATCCTACTTCGTCAATAAAGCCTTGGCACAAATTAACCATCATTTTAGCAAAACCATATGCATTGGAATTCAAAGAAAGCTGTTTGCACACCTTAAAACCAAGCTAAAAGTAAAAGATATCAAATCTAATTATTAACTCAAGCTTCATTTACAAATTTAACCCAACAGACCCAACGTAAATAACCTGATATCAATATGCCAAATCTCAAACTATACACAAGTGAACTATGATGCGTGGAATACTAAATCCATCATAAATAATTCGAACTATACACACACAGTTCTCAAATGCATTCAAAAGAAAATAGACAAACTCACAGGCAAGCAAGCGAATCCTTCAGTTAATGCCTACTTAGTTAATATATATATATCTAACATCTGGTATTGTTGCATTGAAAATATTCAAATATTGATTCCTAAAATGCAAGTGTAGGGCCAATTATTTGATTAGTTATAGATTAGGAAGAACAATAAGACATGGCTAGGGAGAAGCTAAAACAGAATGCAACAACTTTAAAGGAGGAAAATTAGTAAATCTGCAGAACAAGACTGCTTTCTTTCAACTGGAATTTACATCCTCACACAATAGCCTTAAACAAACATCAATTCCATTCAAAGTTCCAAATAAAATACCTAGTAAACAAAAGGAAACAAGAGGAAAATCAAGATTTTTCAAAGCAGCAATAGTAGATCAACAATCACTGCTCAATGGAACAGTAATCCAATAAATCAAACTGCTCCAAGCAATCTCTCAACTTCCCAGAGTTAAACCATTTTTCAAACCCAGATCAGGAATTCTTTAAGATCTAAAAATTCTGACTAATAAATGAAATGAAAGAGCAGAACTAGGAACAATTTAGATCAAAAGACTGCAGGAATTTCTTCTGTATTTTCAGGGTATCAGTCACTTAATTTCTCTGTCTTTAAAGGCAAGATAGAGATGCCTTTATAGGTAAGAAAATAAGGCAGACCTAAGAGTTAGATTTTTTCCATTAGGCCCTTTTTCAATTTTTTTTTTGCTTAGATAACCTTAATTAAAAGTCTGAAGTACAATTTGAACCCCCACCCAGCTTCCTAGAAGCTTCTCAATCTGTTACCTAGAGATTCCCTACCCTAGAAACCCTGAACTACCCTTAAAGACTCTATTAATTACTCTAACAACCATAGGTCAGATTTGACCCAAATGCCTAGCCCAAATTTGTCTTGTAAAGATCAATTGAACTTTCCTTTCTGGGCCTTTATCTTTACTGAACCAATTCCGAGTCTACAAAGTTAACGGACTTGACCAAAACTAAATGGGACTGGAAATGCTTAACCTAGAACTAACACGAAAAGGGAGGAAAGTTGACTAACTAATTAACAGAATTTAATAAGAAACTAAACATGCACACAATATAATTTGTTAAAAAGAAATGAGGATAAGAGGATTACCTGAGGAACAAAGTATGGCAAACGGAAATAACAGAAAGAAGAGTTGAAAGGAAATGAATACTCGCTTATACCTTTCGAATCAAAACGATCCATAGAGACAAGAACCCCGGCCGGAATCCAAAAAATTGGTGAGGAATTAACACTTGCATTATTCAATGGATTCTACCAAAGCCATTAACTAATACTAGTTTTGACTCAAACCTCGCCAAATAGCAACGAAGAAAAGCGAAGAAACGGAGATTAACATTTTCTGCCTATTTTAGATCTGAAACTCAGGGACTTCTAAGGTGTTTTAAAAGAAAATGAAGTGGGATATGAGACGAGGGAGGTGTGGGCGTTGTTTGGTATCAACTTGTGGTTGATTGGGCATGCCGCTGCCGGGCTTATATGTGGTGGGAATAGGGGCGGCTAGGGTTGACATCCATGACTCTGAAGAAGTAGGTAGTGAGAGAGACAGTAGATGGGTGTGGGGGGGGGGGGGGGGGGGGGAATTCCCACCATTATATATGGAAGACCCCTCAGTTCCTAACAGTTGATTTGCATAACATAGATGGTCCAGATCTCATGAACTTACCAAACGATGTCGTTTGGTTTAACTATGGGGAAGACCAGGTCCTGGGGCAGGTTTGGGCCGGATTTGGGACTAATTTAGACAGGTATGGGGGGCAGACGACTTGGGACTGGTAACCTACTCAAATTCAGCCCAAGTTTGCTCTCTTCTTTTTTATTTTCACTTCTTTTTCAATTCCTCCTTTTCAATTATTTCTTTTCTTTTTTTTTCTCAAAATTGAAAACAAAACCTAAATAACAATTAAAAAAACAAATTAACCTATCAAACTAATTAACTAATAATTACCATTATCAACTAAACCAAATTAAAGGACAAACTACCCAAAATTTAAAATTAAAGATAAAAATCTAAAACAAACTATTTTTTGTGATTTTTCTTTTTTAATTACTAATTATTCATAAAAATGCAAAGTTAAGTATACACAGACAAATGCAAACAATTGACATAAGATGCCATAAAAATCCATAAAATTGCAAATAATGGAAAAATTATTTTGTTTTGAATTTATGGGAATAATTCATATAGGGCAAAAATTACGTGCTCACATGGACCGTGGGTGCATTTCATGTGACATAGTTCAAGACGTGTTTTAGATAACGTTGAATCTTCCTAATTTAATTAAAAGCAGTTAACAAGATAAAATATACCATACGCTAAAACATGTATTTAAATCAGATAATAGGCCGATTATGATAGTTTAAGCGACCGTGCTAGAACCACAGAATCCGGGGTGCCTAACACCTTTCCTCGGGTTAACAGAATTCCTTATTCAGAATTTCTGGTTCACAGACTTCAAAAGGAAAGTCGAATCTTCCTCGATTTGGTATTTTAAAATAAACCGATGACTTGGGACATCAATTAAAATATTCCAAGTGGCGACTCTGAATAAAAAATAAATAAATAGTCCCATTTTGAATAATGTCACTTAAATTGAAAAAACTTCCTTATACTACCCTCGGGTGTGTAAAAAGGAGGTATGATAGTTAGAATGTGATGTGAGGGAAAAGGAAGAAACAATTAAGTCAGGAACAATCGTAGTTTCCTTTAGGCACATAATTAAATCATCACAACTACGGGTACGGTTCCCGTGACGTAGTTGTGATATTTAATTTTGAATTAGTTTTAAATATGAATATCTGTAGTTTATTTAGTTGAATAGTTTTGAAGCGTGCCATTCATACATTTGAATCATATAATCTATGGCCCTCATATTTTATAACTTAGATATTAAAAATGAATCCCGTAGTTCGCTTTAGGCATGCAATTAAATTTTACAACTACGGGTATGGTTTCCGTGACATGGTTATGATACTTAGTTTTCAAATTAGAATTAGGGTATTTTTTGTTTGTCTTAACGAAATACAAATCTTTTCTTTTAAAATAAATTGAGGTGTGCCATATGCAAACAAAATCCATAATCTATGGCCCTCATATTACTTATCTTAACTAGTATAAAAAATACCTTGAACTTTCATAGTTTCCATTAGGTGCGTTAATTAAATAATTGTCATAGCTACGGGTACGGTTCCCATGACGTGATCGTGACACTAGATTTCTAAAAACCTGGGGGGTACATTTATGTGACCTAACCACAATTTAATCTTGTTAATAAAATAAACATGTTGTAGATCATGGGTACGATTCCCATGACATGATTCGTAATGTTTAATTACATAAATATTATTATAATAATTGGATTTTTAAAAGTGGTTTAAAAGGAATAGAAATGCACATAGGTTTCAAACATGTTTTAAATCAAATAAATAGGCCAGTAATAACAGTTGAGTGACGGTGCTGTAACCACGTAACCCCGGAATGCCTAATATCTTTTTCCGAGTTAACAAAATTCCTTACACAATTTTCTGTGTTTCGCGGACCATAAATAAGAGTCAAACTTCCTCGATTCAAGATTTATATCGGTGACTTAGGACACCATAAATTATCTCAAGTGGCGACTCTGAATTCAAAATAAAATAACCCCGTTTTGATTTATCACTTAAATTAGAAAAAACACTCTTATATCCCTTTCGGGGGTAGTAAAATAGAGGTGTGACAGCTCTGGCGACTCTGCTGGGAATAAGAACCCAGAATCTCTGTTTCAGGGTTCAAGAATTTGAGCTTAGAATAATTGCTATATTTGGCTTT
Source organism: Nicotiana glauca (assembly GCA_026770625.1). Lineage (NCBI taxonomy): Eukaryota > Viridiplantae > Streptophyta > Magnoliopsida > Solanales > Solanaceae > Nicotiana > Nicotiana glauca. The sequence goes on along the minus strand of MU733071.1, from coordinate 85,397 downwards.
TATTTATCATCTAGTTTTATTACATGTTTGGGCCTAATGTGCTAAATGCTGCTTTTTACCACTTTGATACTATTTGAACTGTATATAAACTACTACGGAACTGTAAAGACTCGATCGGTCATTTTGAGTACCAGCGCTCCGTTCAGCAGTTGGAGGCCATGAACAGCTTCATTTCAGGTGTTATGACTTATACGCGTGGTCAGAATTTGATTTCGGGAAATTCGGAGTTGATTTGGGAAGAGAATTCTCATTTGAGAAGCTTAAAGTCAAAAGAATGAACTAGAATTTGAAGTTCAAGTAAACGACCTCAGAATCGGGATCCGAAGGTTCCAGCAGGTTTGTATGATGATTTCGGACATGGGCGTCTGCCCGGATCGGGTTTTGGATAAACCGGGAGCGTTTTGGCGCCTATTGTGGAAGTTAGCATTTTAGAAGAAATTTCATAAGTTTGGTTTGAAGTTCATATTGGTGTTATCAAC
>MU733071.1:62733-76109 GCA_026770625.1 Nicotiana glauca | reverse complement strand
ATACTACACTTCTGTGCATTTTTGTTGCACAGGTTCATGATATATTAGCGGCCTACTGGGCGCACCAGCACGGACGAGTCAGGGACTAGGTGAGCTGCAAATTGCGAGGCGACCTGCAGCTAGTATAGTTCCTTTCTGTACTTTGATTATTTATTTCCTGTCCATTGTATTCCGGACAGGGTTGTATTTTATTTCATTATCAGTAGTCGCTCATGCACTTGTGACACCGGGTTCTGGGATGGATTTCAAAAAGTTTGATTTAATTGTTATTGTTAATTTGGATTGAAGCAAACCCCTTTTATTTGTGAAAATGGAAAGAAAATTCTAGAATTTGATGTTTTTTTTTAAAAAGGATTTTAAATCGGTAATCTAATTGGCTGGCCTGACAGCGGTGTCCGGCGCCACCACGACCCTTAGTGGATTTTGGGTCGTGACAGAAACCCTTCTCTTCTCATCTTCGGGATGTGCACGCTGGTGTGAGTCCTCTTCTGTTAATGTCATGCTTTAAACTAGTAAGAGGGTCGGACAAGTTATAAAGCCGAATGGCCTTTTGGTTCCTGGTACGTAGCCCTCCTTCGGCTCGTGTTGTCCGCTCGAGTACACAAGTCTAGAACAACTTACCTTGGTTTCAACATAGAATAACTCAGACGCACGCCAGATCTCTAGTAGGAATGCTTGTTTGCATCATATGCATTATTTGACTTTGGGAACTCAACACAGGGGTTGGGTACGTCTAAGACAGGCGTATGATAAGTTGTTATTTTACCAACTTATCTTGCCTTTAAATCTATATTGTTGCTATGTTTAAGTGATAAAATCACGTGTTTAATTTCACTTACTTCTATATTACAAGTTTTATGTGATTTAGAAGTGATATTGAGGAAACCAAGTGAAACAAATCAAAAAGAAGCCAAAAAGAGGAAAATCTGGAAAATGGCTCCAGTTGTCGCAAATGCGACATCATGCTAGGAATTGCGAAGCCAACAGTCATGGTGATTTCGAGAAAGACATAGGAATTGCAAAGGAAGACGAATCAATCAGTCATCGTAATTGCGAAAAAGACTTCGCAAATGCGAAGTCCTCTTCGCAAATGCGAAAGTGTACAATACTGACATACTTCGCAAATGCAAAAATCGAGCATCGGACCTAGGCAATATTGTAACTTCACATTTTTTGGTCCCAAACCCTTTAATACCCAAACCAACACATTTGTAAAATATATTTGGACATCTTTGGCAAATCTTTGGCTTATTTTGCAGTTGATAGACTTAGAGAAGAGCAAGTCTTAAAGCTAGGGTTTGCACACACACTTGAGGTTTGAAGATTTCAAGCTTGTGGTTAAGGATTTCTTACCCATTTATGTTTATTTCTTCATTTCCTTGCTTTGTATTGAATATTTAAGTGTGTAGTATTTATTTCCAATGCTTGAATCTTGTCTATGGAAATATTCATAGTTAAAGTGTGGATTAGATACCTTGTTGTTCTTATGTATTGAATGATTTTTATTCTTTTACGAAGTGAGTTATTTTTAGTCTAATTATTATTGTCCTTTAATATTTCAAAAGGAATTAGCTAACCCTAGGACTCACCCATTAACTCCAAACTAATTTTGGAAAACATAATTTGGAGTTAGGAAAGATTAATTAACAAGAACTTGAGGCGTTAAATCCTCATTTTATAGATTCTACCTAGGGATAGGTTGAACTACTTGTAGCCATATTCGGGAGTGCTTAATCTCTTAATTATTTTAGAGATAATTCAATTAGGAAGTATTGTTATTCTTCGGAAGAAGCTAATGTAGAATTATTACCCGTGGCTAATTAACATAAACTCGCACATATTTGTAAAATCATGAAATACATTGGATCGTTACTTGAGTGTAATTCGCGATGCAACTATACTTGTAGCCATTGATCATTTTACTTACATTCTAGGTTAGTTTACATTTATGCATTTAGGTATAAACACTTCTTAAACCAAATTCTTAGTTTTTGGCATTGCACGATAAGTGATAATTCTCTTACATTCCTAATCGCCTACATATTGTTCTCTGTGGGATTTGACACCGACTCATAGTTGGGTAAATTATATTGCATGAACCCATGTTCATTTACTTTTTAGTAGTAGATTTGGACGTCATCAAAATTGGTGGGGAACAATTTGGCGTAACTTAGGTTGTTTTAGAAATAAGCGTAAGTGCTTTGGTCCAAACTTGTGAATTTGTGTAATTAATTTTTCTTGGCTTGGTCTATTTTTCTTGTTTGTTTCTTATTTATTTTATTATTTGTGAAAAATGGCATCATTTAATGATACTTGGTCAGAAGGTAATTGTTCATACTTTGATAACCCCTGTCCTTATTGTGGAGGACCACACTCATGGCAAATTATTTAAATTCTCCCGGGGGTGGATTGTGCACACAATCTCAAATCCACGAGTGGAGTATTTGTGATAAGTGTGTTGTTCAAAATGGTCATTGGGATGATTGTGCTTATTTGTCCTTCCCTTCCCCAAGCCCCCACTATGATGATTCTACTTTTTGTGATGAAAATGATAGGGCTATAGAAAAGGAAGAAGTTGAGCATCGCCAAAATGGAGAGTTCAAGATCATATTGGAGTGCTTACTTGAAGGAGGAAACAAAGAACAAAGTGCCTTGGAGGAGCTTTTGGAGAATAGTCTCCAAAATGATTTGGCATTTTCAAGGTTGCACTCATAAATGGGAGAAATGCTTGAAGTTTTAGAGGTACAAAAAGCCTCGAAAGTTAATGATAGCCAAGAATTTTTATTAGATGTGGAAGCCAAAAATCCTTCCTTGGCGCTTGATCAAAACAAAGAAGAACTCTCAAATGCTCGAAATGAGAAAATGATGCTTATGTTGGAGATCATTCTTGAAAATGAGAAGAAGCAAAACTTTGCACTCGAGGACTTGAAAAAAGGATTGACTTACAATGATGAACATATCCGCACTTTGGAAGATCAAATGAAAATATTGGTTTAGGCTCACTATGCCCACCAACTTGAGAGTGTGGAAGGAAGCCAAGAAGAGTCCAATTTTGAAGAAGAAAGTGAGCTTTACTTTCAGGATTCAAAAATTGAACATCCGCCAACTGATTCCAAGAGTGTTAGTAATGTGAAGAAAAATATGGAATTAGAGTCAACCGGTGTAAATGAAAATTTGGGCGAATTTGACTCTAGTTCTGGGGAAAAAGAAGACGTCAAAATTCGGGAAAAAATGCAAGTTGGAGGTTTGAAGTCACATTCCAAGCACTTTTCAACATTAGAATTGTATTGTGATATAGGAATTGAACTACACAAGTCAATGAAGGATTGCGAAGAGGAAAGGCAACAACCATACATCTTACAATTTGAGGAAATAAGAAGGCGAAATGACATCCCTCACATGAAAGCCAAGAAGTTCAAAATGAAGTAATTACATCTTGGCTTGATCATCTACTTACCACCCCCCATCACTCATGGTCATAATCTTGATTCCAAGCATGGTGCCCAGTTCATGTCATCCAAGTGGCGAGAAAGTGATAAAGTTGAGTTGCGTTGTGCCACGACGTTAAATGCGGGGCTTGGTGGGAGGCAACCCATTGTTTTTCTAAATTTTTTATGCAATTTTTAAATTTTATTTTTTAAAATATCTTATTATATTATTTCTAACCAATCTGCCAAGTTTCACAATTTTTGAAGTTAATTTGAGTTGGTCAGGGAGATAGAGAGCATAAAAGGCAGTAGCTATTGAAAAGTGCAAGGGCAGGCTTCACATTAGCGAAAATGTGTTTGCATTTGCGAAACTTTCCCATCACAATCCCCAAAATTTTGTCGCTATTGCAACAATAATATGTTTTATTGACCTTCACAATAATAGACGTTCAGTCATTTTGAACAAAAATTGAAGAAAAAGGATAAGACTCTCAAACCCTTGTCTCTCTCACTCTTACCACTGTAAAACTCAATCAACTCTTACTTCTATTGCAAGAACCCAACAATTCTTCTTCTTTATTCTTCATTGATTCTCTGCAACCCTAGAGTCCAAATGGGTATCATTCTCTGCCCAAAATTGTTCAAAGAATTTGTCAAAACTTATATCGATTTGTGGGTGAGGTTGGTTGAGAGTGTGTGATTATGTTCTTTGCTAAAAATTTGGGCAAGTCTAAGTACCCAGAGCTTGTCAAATAGAAGTAATATTTTTGTGCTTTTTATGTGATCGATAAAAGGCCTGAATGAAATTCTTGGCCGAAACATCAATATTTTTTGACTCATGGTTGTCTATGAAGTTTAATGCATGATTTATGTTTATAAGATGATTAGGTTCACTGAAATAGGCTTCGATTCCAAAATGTTAGGGCTTTAAAATTGTTCACTGAGAAAAGTGAGGTTGGGGACGAAGAAATCGCAATTGCGAAGTCCTTTTCACATTTGCGAAAATGTGGTCGTAATTGCGAGAAACCCAAGTCCCAACAACTTTCACAATTCCCATACTTTCATCGCAAATGCGATCTTATCATAAATGAGTGTTCTTCGCAATTGCGAGAATTATTTCGTAATTGCCACCTCTGATTACATTGCAATTGAGATGATTTCATGGGAATTGCATATCAGAGAGCAGACAACTGAAAATTTAAAAATCATGAATGTTTTTAAGGCTGAGTTTCAACTGTCCGGTCATTCATTTGGCATATTTGATTCATTTTGCACTATTCTTCATAAACCATACCATGTTTTTACTCTTATCATTTGTTGGCAGGTATTACTATTGGAAAATGAGCTCTAACTTCGAAGGAGCCGAAAGTGACAAGATCTTAGAAGCTGAGCAGAACTTTGACCAACATCGGTTCTTGTCATTGGAATGTCAAGAACGGTACTTTGAAACCTTATCTCGAAGAAGGTTCTCCCATAAAGTTGTATACTAATGGACGATTTCCAGGATAGTTTTCCCGAGTTCTATCTAAGGCTAATTGTCGAGCACATGAGCAATGTGTGAGGGAATTTTATGCCAACCTCCTAGCCATCAGACTAAAAAAAGCCCAAGTCGAGGCAAAATGGTGCACTTTGGGGCTGAAGCTGTGAATCACTTCTATCATTTGCCAAACCACGACATGGCCCCATTCAGGGCAAAAGACTATGCTTCAGGGGAGTGGTTGGTTTCCAAATTATGCCCAAGTGCAGATGTTCCATGGGCAACTGAGAAGAAAGGGATAACATCAAAATGGTTCACCGCCGAAGCAAAGATATGGCTGGCCATCATATGCAGTCATATCTCCCATGTCTCAAACATATGGAATGTCGCTATCACAAGATCTTAGATGATAGCCTGCATCCTTGATGATATTCAGCTGAATGTTGGTGAAATATTCATCAATGAACTACGTGAGTATCTGATGCATAATAGTCCATCATTGCTATTCCCATCGCTTATCACTAAGTCGTTCCAGCTTGCTAGGGTGGAAGAGGATCCGGGGGACAATTGGATAGAGCCAGGAAAGGCTTTAAATCCGTTGAAGAAGAGAGGAGAGGGCGGCGCTGTGTGAAGCAAAAAGAGAAAGATTGTTTCTTCTTCTCAGGTTGATCCGAGTAGTTAGCAATCATCCTCTGCGGGAGGACCATTTGCTATATTTAGTGAGGAGATGCGAGTGATTCGCGAGCTGGTAAATGGCCTTCCATAGCAACCGACGGAGACATCTGAGGGACCTGCGTATATTTCAAAGAAAGAGTTCCAAAAGTACCTCGAGGATCAGAGAAACCAAGGGGATCACCTCAAGGCACTAGAGAAGGCATACAGTGATCCGGCTAAGAAACATGGTGAGTTGAGCAGTTGCCATGGCAATCTAAAATGACACACACCCAGATGAATAAAAGGGAAAAGAAAAAAGACAAATTCTTCACTCGCATATGGAAGGGTGTGAAGGGTCTATGGTGAATCCTAAAGCCTCAGGACCCAATGCCATCGACCAGGCCAATAGATGATGATGATGTTTTTGTTCATTAGTCCTAAGAAGAAGGAGAGGAGGAGGATTCCGACTCAGACAGCGAGCATATCACTTGATGCATTATTTAGGGAGCACTTTCCACCATTTTACTCTATCATGTTTTGTTGCATTAGGGACATTGCAACATCTTTAGTTGGGGGTTGCTTCTTGTATAACTGTTGTTCTAGTATAATTGTGGATATATGGCAAATTGGTATTGTAGTTGTTTTTATTTTTTTGTTAGTATATTTTCATGTGATGTGTGATATTATGATGTTTAGTAGCTTCTTAATTTATTGTTTGTTTTTTATTATGTTTTAGTTATTTGATGTTTTTTAGCTTCTTAATTTTTTAATATAGTATATTTTATGTTAGTAGTGATATCCTTGGTTTTCTTTATACCACGGTTCTTTTTCCAAGTATGCCAATTTTCTTCTTGAACCGGGTAATTGTAGAAATTTTTTGTTGACTTTTCCCGATGATGGATAGATAGACAACTTTCTTAAGGGAATTAGTCTTGTAGTTAGATATAGCTTACGTTAACTTAGAAAAAATAAATGGTTTGGGTTGGAGTTTGTGCCCATTAACCAAGTTGTGGCTTGCTTGGTACCAACATGATTTAAACTTCGGCATATGAATTTTTGTTTGTTGAAAAAGAAAAATAATTGAAGTAAAGATGCCATGACTTTTAGACTCAAATTTTGGCTCTTTAATTCACTAAATAGCTTCCTATGCTATATGTAACCTCTTTGAGTCATTGGTTTATATTGGATTTTAGATTTTTATTCCGTTGGAGTGTTCATGTGACATGTGTGGTGAGATTTATTGTGAGTTCTTTTGCATTACTTGTAGTCTAGAACTTGCCCAGAATGTGCTTCAAGGCGAAATTATAGACTAACTTGGTTTGAAAAATGATATTAGGCCTTCATTGGACAGCCATTGTGACTTAAATTTCCTACCCTTGAATATTTTCCCTAGTCAACCCATTTTGAGCCTTTAACCTTGTTCTTTAGCAACCATGTTACAATGTTTATTACTTTGTGTCACGATCTCGGTTCATCCTCCGTGAACCATGGTGACGGCGCCTAGTCTCTATGACTAGGTAAGCCTAACAATGTGAAATATAAATAATAAATGCGGAAGAAATAACTAAAAACTGGAATAATAAAAGTAAACAGTGTTTAAGGTGCCGCTCAGCACGAACAATAGCAACTCTCGAAGCTAACAACAATTCCCAAAACCCGGAATCTCACAAATCACAAGCTAAGAGATACATAAGAAGCTCTAACTCGGAAAATATCTAAACAAGGGATAATATTGAAAGGGCTATACTTATTACAGAAAGATAGAAAGGGACTTCTCCATTTGCTAACGTAGCAGATATACCTCGAAGTCTCTACAGAAATGCCTCATCCCAAGGATGATAGAACTGAGTGAAAAATATCTAGAGCTGCACAACAAAAATGTGCAGAATAGTAGCATGAGCACACCACAGCGGTGCCCAGTAAGTATCAAGACTAACCTCGGTGGAGTAGTGACGAGGAACAATCGAGACACCTACGAGTCTAATAAACAGTGCAATGATAGGAATAATGGAATATGATATATATATTTATATAAAGATTGTACGAAATGACCAACAATGCTACAATCACAATAGCGGAAGAGAACAATAAGTAACAACGAAAATATTAAGAATGATGACACATAATAACAGGCAAAACTCATCTCAAAACCTAAAGTCACAATGCATTAAAGAGAAAACAAAACGATAACTCAGATCCTACGATAGTGTTCACATCGGGTCTTATCCAACAATTTCCACGAGTTACCGAATCTCGGAAAAATTACAAATCACGAGTCCCAGTACCTAAAATCTAACACTTGACATCTTGTGCACCATCAGCCTCATGGTCATACTGACAACTCACTTGCTAACTAGGGCTACTCTCACATATTAATAAATAAACGAGGGCGTACATCTATACTTAACAAAATTAGGAGGATTTCACATCCAATAGGAGTGTTAAACTACATGTATGCTTGTACAAGTGCTTTAACATAATTTCTACCAACTAATAAGCATAACAAGGAGAACGGACAGCAGTACGATGTTTTCTCACAACTTTCACGAGATAAAGCTCATATAGGTAAGCGTACCATAATCATAACATTTAAACAAACAGAAATGCCCTTAGGCCATCACAAATACTCACAATCAACCCCTGACATAGCCAACATTGTTCCGCCACGTGTGCAAATAATAACATAATAAGTGAGACGCCTTGTTTCGCCACATGTGCATCATAATATTACCACCTTGTCTCACCACTTGCGCAACCCACATGTAAGAATATATACCTATCCCGCCTTGTTACGCCGCATGTGCAATATATCAATAGTAGAAATAGCACGACAAAAACCCCGTGCATCAACACCCCATGTACAACAGCAACAACGACAATATGTACAAGAGCACTACAAGCGAATCAACTCAAGATCCTTCGTTCACCAGTGGACGGTAAAACTAGCTCACAAGGAACAACCACAATAGAGAACACTAAACATAATAAGAACAACTCAACAAGGTAGAAAATAATATGAAACAACGACCCCATAGCATGTAGTTCAACAACAAGGGAGTTAACAAGAGTCAAGTAAATTTCAAATAAGGAAATATCAACTAAACGTGGAATATCTACTCTTCTTTTAAGGTTGGTAAGGTTACGAAGGATATACAACAATTTCAATTAAGACTAAATAATTACATGAGAGATAATAATGATTTCCAATAAAAACAAGCAGTTATGAAAGATAACGTGACAATAGAGGAGGTAAAGATCTTCAGTAAAGCAAAGTAAGAGTCAATTAGGCAATAAGAATGAACCATAAAGCAATTAATTCCAAGTAAAACATGTAGAGGTGAAACTAGTAATAGGGAATTCAATCATATCAAGAACAACTTCACACTCAGTGAATATAAGGATCTAAGAATCCTAAAAGTCCAAGTTTCCACAAATAAGTCCGAGTACGCACTCGTCACCTCGCGTACTCGGATTACAATCAACAGATAAGAATCAAATCCTAAGAGGAAGTCCCCTACACAAGGTTAGGCAAGATACTTACCTTGAACCGGCTCAAAATCAACTAGAAACCACGTTCTTGCCATGAGTACTCGACTCCAAATGGCCCAAATCTATTCAATTCAATTTCATATTGTAAATAACACTTTATGTAACTGATTCTACAATTAAATTCTAAGCTAATACGCGAAATTATATAAAATGACCAAAACGCCCCTCGGGTCCATGTCTCGAAATCAGATAAAATTTATATTTTTAGAATCCTCACACTCTCACGAGTCTAACCATATCAAAATTCTCCCAATCCGATATCAAATACCCAATCTCTAGGTCTAGGAACTTTCCACCAAATTTTACCAAAATTCAAAAATTAAAGGATGAATTTAAGAGAAGATTCATGCAAATTAGTCTAAACCGAGTAAGAATCACTTACCCAAGTCGCCCAGGTGAAAATACCTTCAAAAATCGCCAAGAACCGAGCTCTAGAAGTCAAAATATGATAAAAATGGTGAAACCCTCGACTTTGGGATATATTATGTCTGCCTAAGTATTTGTGCATCGCGATCGTGGGAGAAGAGTCGTGATCACGTAGAAGAAATTTTAAGGCAGCCCAGGTTGCTCATCACAAACGGGATGATGAGTTCGCGTACTCGGAGAAGAGAAATGCGAGGATTCTCGATCACGAAGGGAGAGACGCGAACGCGAAGAAGAAGAATGCAGTGCTTCATGAACGCGAAGGGAAAGATGCGAACGCGAAGAAGCATTTCAAGGTGGTCAGCAGCAATGCATCGCGAACACGAGAGGCTGTTTGCAATCGCAATGAAGGATATTAGAAGCAGCAAAGAGCAGTTCCAAAATGGGGAAAAATGATCTGTAGCACATCCGAAACACACCCGAGGCTCCCGAGACCCCGTCTAATCACACAAACAAGTCACATAACCTAACATGGACTCGCTCAAGGTTACAAATCACTCAAAACAACACTGAAACGACGAATCAAACCATAAATTGAACTTATGAACTTTCAAATCTTCAAATTTCTAAACTCGTGTCGAAACCTATCAAATCTATCCGGAATGATGCCACATTTTGCAGACACTTCCAAAATGACATAACGGAGCTTCTGCAACTCTCAAAATTGGATTTCGACCCCGATGTCACAAAAGTCAACTTTGGGTCAAACTTCTTCATTTTCCAAACTTCCATTTTTCCAACTTTTGCCGAAATTCCTTAATTTACCCTATGGTCCTCCAAATCTGAATCCAGACGCGCTCCTAAATCCAAAATTACCATTCAAAGTTGTTGACATCATCCACGACCCATTCCGGGGCCGTTTGTCCAAAAGTCCAATCCCAATCAAATTTTCACCGTTCAAACTTCCAAAACTAGATTCCTTCTTCTAATTTGACTCTAAACCATCCATTAGATGAATCCACCATGTACATAAGTCGATACTCATATTCTGAAGTGGTTCTAGCCTTTATGCCGCTGAACGGAGCTTACTCAAAACGACCGGTCGGGTCGTTATACTTTTTTCTTTATTGATCTAGCTTTTGACACCCTACCTCCCTAAGTACTTTGAAAGTGTAAACATAGGCTAAAAGCCTAAGTTTGGGGGTGAAGGATGGAAAAGCTGTGATATTAAAGTTGTTCAAAAGGTGGAAGGTAGAAAAAAAGTATGAATTATAAGAAGTGAAACCTTTCTTGATTTTGAAAAGGAAATAAACAATAGAATAAAATGATAAGAAATTGTGAATAAATGGAAGATTAGGTGTGGAATGAAAAGTGAAGAAAGGATGGAGAATGTTTTCGAAGGGAGTGGACTTTGGTTGTAAATTTTGTAGTGCCTGGGCAGGTTTTGAGTCACTCTAACAAAGATTATGCCCTACCTTAACAAAAAGACTAAACTACAACCATTTATGTCCTAATTGATTTTGAACCAAGTTGTCTATATTAGTGGAGGAATATATGAAGGGCAAGCCTATGGTACTACTTGTATGCATTTGAACATCCTTTTGAGAGAAAATTATTTCTTTCCATTTGATATCCTATTTTTGTTTTGAATGAAGCTTTATGAGTGTGGAATCTTCTCTTAAATGTGAGGGAGCATGAGATTTGAGTTGTGAATTTAATCCCATTTTCAATTGGAAGGAATGACCAAAGAAAGTTAATTGTGATAGAGAGGAAAATTTTGAAGCTTTAGTGTCATGACTTGATTGCTACTTTGATTTGCATTAGTGTTTGAGCACTTGAAGTGAAATGAAGTTCATGAGAAGTGCTTGATAATTTATATGCTTTGGAGTAATTGTTGGTACCAATCAAAGTCATGTTTTTGTGCTTATAGTAGACCTTTTTGTCTTTGCACGATATGGATACATTGTTGAGTTAACTACTTGGGAGGAGATTTATTCCCTTCCATTTCTTGAGGACAAGCAATAGTTTAAGTTTGTGGGTTTGATAAGTTGGTATTTTACCAACTTATCTTGCCTTTAAATCTATATTGTTGCTATGTTTGAGTGATAAAATCACGTGTTTAATGCCACTTACTTCTATATTATAGGTTCTATATGATTTAGAAGTGACCTTGAGGAAACCAAGTGAAACAAATAAAAAAGAAGCCAAAAGGAGGAAAATATGGACAAGGGATTCAGTTGTCGCAAATGCGACATTATGCTAGGAATTGCGAAGCTAGCAGTCATGGTAATTGCAAGAAAGGCATGGGAATTATGAAGGAAGGAAAATCAAAAAATTATCGCAATTGCGAAAAAGACTTTGCAAATAAGAAGTCAACCAGGGGTGTCCATCTTCACAAATGTGAAGCCCTCTTCGCAAATGCGAAAGTGTACAGTATTGCAATACTTCGCAACTGCGAACCTTTGTTCGAAAATGTGCAAATTGAGCATCAGACTTGAGCAATTTTATAACTTCACATATTTTGGTCCCAAACCCTTTAATATCCAAACCAGCTCATTTGTAAAACATCTTTCGACATCTTTGGACATATCTGGACATCTTTGGACATATTTGGTAAATCTTTGGCTTATTTTTCAGTTGATAGACTTAGAGAAGAACAAGTATTGAAGCTAGGGGTTGCACACACACTTGGGTTTTTAAGATTTCAAACTTGTAGTTAAGGATTTTTTACCTATTTATGTTTATTTATTCATTTGCTTGCTTTGTATTGAATACTTAAGTGCGTAGTATTTATTTCCAACACTTGAATCTTGTTTAAATAAATATTTTTAGTTAAAGTGTCGACTAAATACCTTATTGTGGCTATGTATTGAATGCTTATCCTTTTATGAAGTGAGTTATTGTTACTTTAATTATTCTTGTTCTTTAATGTTTCCAAGGTATTAGCTAACCCTAGGACTCGCCCATTAACTCCAAATTAATTTTGGAAAAGATAATTTGGGGTTGGCAAAGATTAGTTAACAAGAACTGGAGGCATTAACCCTCATTTTATAGATTCTACCTAGAGATAAGATTGAACTACTTGTATCCATATTCGAGACTGCTTCATCTCCAAATCGTTTAGGGATAATTCAATTAGGAAGTCTTGTTAGTTTTTGGAAGAAGCTAATATAGAATTATTACTCGCTAATTAACATAAACTCGCTCATATTTGTAAAATCGTGAAATACATTGGATCGTTACTTGTGTGTAATTCCCGATGCAACCATACTCTTAGCCATTGATCTTTTTACTTGCATTCTAGGTTAGTTTACATTTCTGCATTTAGGTATAAACACTTTTTAAACCAAATTCTTAGTTTTTGGCATTGCACGATAAGTGATAATTCTCTTACATTCCTAATCACCTATGTATTGTTCTATGTGGGATTCGACCCCGACTCAGAGTTGGGTAAATTATAATGCATGCGACCGTGTCCATTTACTTTTAAGTAGTGGATTTGGACGTCACCAGCGTATCCGAAAATAAAAAACCAACCTGATGCATTTATTATGTGTTGCTACCTATGCATTTTATTTGTTTCCGATTGCGTGCTGACCGAAATCTAGATTAAGTGAGAAAAAAAAAATATAGAAAAACCAAGTGCGGAGGATGAGAGAGTGTCACACCTCCTTTTTCTGCTACTGTACCCCGGAAAGGTGTAATAAAGGAAGTTTTTCCAATTAAAGGACAATCGAAACGGAATTTATTATTAAGAGTTGGAGTCGCCACTTGAGAGATTTATGGTGTCCCAAGTCACCGGTTTGAACCCCGAATCGAGGAAAAATTTTGACTTCATATTACAGTCTACGAATTAGAAATCCGAATAAGGAATTTTGTTAAACCGGGAGAAGGTGTTAGGCATT
>MU733071.1:27753-62408 GCA_026770625.1 Nicotiana glauca | reverse complement strand
TGCAACGTCGTGAAAACACATCTCAAACCACGTCACATCAATGTACCCGTGGTTATTGACATATTTCGACTCCGTTGAGATTTGGATTTGGGTCATATAAATGTGCACCCGAGTTTAAGAAAGTGAGATTATTAACACGCGCCTAAAGCAACTAACGCATTATTAACTTTGCGGGAGGCCATTAAATTAGCTAAATGGCACATCCCGAATTCTAAGTATTTTAAAGAAATAATTAAAGAGGTCTACGCAATTCGTGATTTTATCTGGCGCGGCGCACCTCAAAACTAATCAACTAAATGAATTAGGATATTCATATTTGGAGCTAATACAAAATTAATCACCGCAACTACGTCACGAGAACCGTCCCCGTAGTCGTGATGTTTTAATTACGGACCTAAAGCAAATTGCAACATTCACAATTAGTTAACTAGATCTCGGATTATTGAGAAGGTCAAAAGTAATGGAACCAAGTATTGTAACTTAATCCTGCCACCTAACAAGTTAATTTAAAAAAAAAATCATTCCGCAAAGTCTAGAATTAACGTTGCCTTATCAGTTGTTTCACAAGTCCCATAGCACATACCGCCAAGAAAATATCAACATCATCAGCAAGCTCAATCATTCATTTATAAATCCTCTCCGTGATGAAGCCAAGAGATAGAACATTATCACTCTCCTCGTAAAGATTTTGCAATGCACGGACTGAAGCCTTCCTTTCACCATGACTTTTATCATTCAATGTTCATCCAAGATATTTCAAATACAAATCCGTTTGTACAAATGAGTTGAGTTGAAATTACAAGGGCTTAAACCATTTGACAACAACAATTCGAATAGAACCATATAAAAACTGAAACAGGGGCATTCAAACCGAGCAAAACTAATCGGCCACAACCTCAACGGTGACCTCGACGCGTCGGACCTCGACGAACTCAGAAACTTCAATATCTAGCGCCGAACAGATCTCACAAACGAGCTCTAAGATGGATTCAACCTCGATAAAGAACCAGCAAAACAGTCATCGAAACTCGACCATCGAAACTCAGCCAGAAAAACTCGAGACTCGCCGGAAAAGAATGTTAAACGAGCTTCTGGACTCCTCACTGTTCTCAGCCCCCTTTTTTTTCGTTCACTGTCTTTGCTTCAGTGTGTGCGTGTGTGTGAAGCTTTGTTCAGTTGTGGGAGATGGGGTCATCTGGTTCGAATTTCAACTGTCTTAGGGTGTTGAAGATGGTGAGGCCATGGCTGAAGGGTGGGGTTCTTTTTGTTGGTTTTTGAGGGTCAAAGAGGAAAGAGTGCTATTGTTCCATTAGAGAAGAAGAGGATGGAGGTGCTCTTGTGGAGGTCCTTGTTCTCAGCTAAGGAAGACGAGGATGGCTGCCATGCTAGCATTTTTCTTCTGGTTTTCACGAAGAAGACGAAGAAACTCGCTGAAGGTTTTATAGGGAGGAGAAGCAGCAGCGGCGGCTTGGTGGTTGGAGCTGCTGGTCGTGGATGGGGGCGAGTTCAGGTGGTTGTGGTGGTTGCCGACGTGGGTTGGTGGTGGCTGGCTATTTCCATTAGGGTTTGTATGGTTTCTCCCTCTTCAGGAAGATGAACGGTGCCTATATCTTATATGTATGTGTTGTGTGCGTGTGTATTCTCGATCTCCCCCAAAAATCTGAAAGTAGTATAGGTTTTATAGGTAGGTTAGTTTAGGGTTTTAGGGTAGTGGGCTTGGGTATTGGGTTATCCGAATTTTAGGCCTAAAAATGGATCGTTTGAACTCAAATATTATTTTTCCCCGCAACCGAGAATAAAAATTTACTTAATCATACGTGAGCAAAATAACTATCAAAATAAGACTGACAATTAAAACAAAAACTATTTTTTGGGTATTTTGAAGATTAAAGTAACTACAAAACATTAATGAAACTATCTTTTTGTAATTTTCGTTTTTATATAAAGATACAATATAAAGTACTATTTTTTGTATTTTTTAAAGATTAAAATGACTACAAAATATTAATGAAACTATTTGTTGTATTTTTGAAATTATATAGAGATAAAAAATAATGTACTACTTTTGTTTTTTTTTAAAAAATTATATTAAAATAAACATAGGTTCAAAGGGACATATCATTCTAAAAATATCTAATACATGATTAAAGTAAAAGAGTCAAAATTAGCTAAAATAGCTATATTAGACCTAAATTAAATATTTACGCTAAAAATGTAAAAATTCTCGGGGAGGGTAAAAAATCACATGTCTATAGAGAGCATTTCATCTGTTGCCCAAAATCTGGTACCCAAAACTTCTCAAAACTCTGCCGAACATTTTTGAAAAAAAAAAGAAACAAGAGTAGAAAAATCATTTCAAGGGTTCATACTTTTTAGTTGTGTCAAAGCCGGCCGAATTACGCAGGTTTGATTCTCACCGGATATGGGATACATAGGCAACACTCATCGGGTCCAGCCCCATTTTTTGAAATTTTTTGAAAAATATGTATGAAGCATCGTCATTTTGACGTAATTAAAGTGGGTGATGTTGTTCTTGTCTAAAATGTTGAATTCCCCAACGGGACGCCGAAGGGCTATTTTTGTAATAATAGCTGCTGACTGTGTTTTTGTCAAAATTTTGGCCACTTAGGGAACAGAGCCTTAAAAACTTCCATTTCAAATTGTTGAATGGTCGTATTCGCAAATGTAGCCCTGATTTATTGATTTTTACAAAAATAACCCCTTTTATTAATTTTTCAAATGAGATTCACTTTGTATGCAACCCAATCACCCTAATTGAAATGTGCAGAATGAGCAGGAGTCAAAATTTGCCAATGAAGGTCATAACCAAGATTCCATTGGAACTTCACATGTGGTGGGAAGATTTGGTGGGAAAGGACAAGATACGATCAACAATTACTTGGGGGGAGGGGGTGGCTCACCAGTTTACTAAAGATGAGGCCCAAGAAGATATAATCAAATCACTAGTAACATTTTGGGATCCAACTCACAATGTTCTGTATTTTTCAGACTTTGAACTTACACCCACTTTGGAGGAGATAGCGGGATATGCCAGGAATATCGAGGGTCAAATACATAAGTACCTGATCGCTCCAAGGGCCCTTAACCCACACAAGTTTCTGGATTTGTTAAAAATAAGTAGGGGGGTCCTGTATGCAGACTTGGTGGCGGGGTTTTCCACTCTACGCTTCATATACCTGTGGTACGGACATGTAAGAGGGTTTGAAAATCCAGAAAGCGAAATCTGCAGCAAAGGGAATCGACCAAAATGGGAAGAGCATAGATGTTTCAACTTAATGGTAGCATTTTTGGGTCTTCTAGTGTTTCCTAGGAATGAAGAGAATATTGATTTGCTGGTAGCCAGAGTCGTCAACATTCTGATTACTAAAGACAAAATCACCCTCGCACCTATGATAGTGTCTGAAATATTTCGAGCTCTCATAGACTGCAAAGCCGGAGTAGATTATTTCGAAGGGTGCAATATGCTGTTAGAAATATGGATGATCGAGCATTTATGTTATAACCCACGGTACATAAACTACGGGTCGACAGGGGAGAGTTGCTTAAAGGAGTTTTATATAAGGGTCAACGAGTTTGAGATGCCAAAAGGAGTCGCAAATTTGATATCCTTCCTCTGTTCGATAACTGCTGATAAAATAGAGTGGACATTGGGTTGGCTTCCTATTAATGAAATTATGTACATGCCTGCCACCGGTCCTCACTTCCTCCTGATGGGTCTCAGATGTATCCAGCCTTATGCCACGTACTGGGTTTTGAGACAGTTGGGGAGGTGCCAAATAGGTCCAAACGATGAGAACCTTAGTACTCATGCAGTCTAGATTGGTTTTGATGTTCAATTTTGTGAAGCGGTAGTTCGCTAGATCTGGAGTGAGTGCCAATACTTGACAACAAACACCTGAGTGTGTGATCTATCCAAGGGTGATGTCTCATCCAGTTACCTTGCCTAGTATAAAAGAAGTGTTGAGTTTGGAAGACTAGCAAAAAACCCCATCTTCAAGAATTTGTCGAGGCATCACAAGAACAATGGGATTAGTTGGCAAAAGAAAATAAGTATAGGGCCACTAAAAGAAAGCTGGAAAAGCAAGTTAGGGATCTCAATTTGAGAATGGTTTTCAAGCCACTGTGGATGAGGGTGAAATAAAAAGGTTGGCCAAAGAAAATGATGCTCTCTAGGCCCAAATTCAAGAAATGAAAATTGCAGCCGAAAACTCTGCCAGAAGTGCAAAAGATGAAAAACTTATAGATAATCTTAGGCGGAAAGTGGCTGAATATAGTTTTGATCTTAAAAAACTGAGGGCGAATTGGCAAAGGCTAGAATCAAATTGGCTAAAAATGCGGAGGAACGAGCATGCTTGGTTCGAAAGTTAAAATAAAAATATAACAATGGAGTAGTGGTGTTGAAGAAAAAGATCACCGTCCTTGAGAACAAAATGACCAAGCAGGCAAAAGATTTCAAAGTAGAAAGAGAAAACTTCTATGCCCTAATGTCGCAGCTAGAAAAAGACTTGCAGTAGCTTCAAGAGTAGAATCATACAACTGAACAAGTTTTGGGGGCCATATCTCAGCAGATTGGACGGTTGCTAGAAGAGAAGGGTATTATCAGAGAATGGGTTAGGAGCATTGCAGATTACATTATGATGAAGTGCAACGAATGTGAAGACATGACCATGTCCATGTTCTTCGCTTCCGTTATGATTTTTGTCCGGCAGATCATGGATGACCTATTTTTCCTTCAAGAAGATATGGCGCATAGGCCCGCGGAGAGACCGACTGATGTCCTGCGGCCCTCTGGTGCAGTAATTGAGGCACTTATGTATTCATGATTTTTATTTGAGTCTGTATTTTTGGTTTCTTTGGAGTATGTTAGTCCATTTTCGAGTCTGTACTTTCATCTTTCTTTTGGAGTCTGTTAGTTTTTATGTTTAAATATGTAGGGGGAGTCGTTGTAATCAGGATATTTTTTTTGTTTATTTATGACAATTTGAAAAAAAACAAAAAAATGTAATGATCTGATTCATGCGGCGTCATGATACGTAGGCAATTCCCATAGGATTCGATCATAACCATAAAATGAAAAGTATAAAAAAAGAGAAAAAGAAGAGAGAAGAAAATTAAGAAAGTCGAGTGGAAGGAAATAATAGCAGAACAAGAGAGAAAAAACAAGGGCAAAATAAAGGGAGGCGACAAAAACAAGTGGAAAAGGCCAATAGTGATTGAAAAGGGTTTGGAGTGAAAAGAGAAAAGAGAGAGAAGAGAAAAATGCAAAATTCTAAGAGGTAGTTAAAAGCCGGGATGAAGCATCCATCTATTCAAATGCATGATAGAAGCGTTAACTGTCTAGGTGCATTGCATCCCAAATGTGTGGTTGCCGATCTGTTAAATCTTTAAAACTGACAAGTTTGCTGCTTTCATTGACTAACAGGAAGGTGGTTAGTTTGTGTGGAACTCTGGCAACTCAACGGTACAACACCAGGTCCAAAGACAAGTTGATCATGAGAAACCACCTAAGAACACAAAACATAAGGAGATGTTTAGGAAGGTGAGGAATTTGGCATAGTTTCTCAGAAACATATAAAGGTAGGGAGGTCAAGTGAGTGTGGCCTACAAAGATTTGTGTTTGTTTTCTGATACGCAACTACATGTTCAGTTCAAAATGCCAAAATTTGACCTATATGACGGACACGGAGATCCCATGGCCCACTTAAGGGGATTTTGTATTAATATAAGAGGAGCCGGTGGGAAATATGAACTGTTAATGGCATACTTCAGCAAGAGTCTTAGTGGTGTGGCATTGGAGTGCTACACTCGGCAGGATCACAACAGATGGTATACCTGGGATGATTTGGCCCAAGCCTTTGCTCGTCATTTCAAGAACAAGATCGAGATTGTTCTAGATCGATTGTCTTTGACTAACATTGAGAAGAATCCTAGTGAAAGATTCATGGAATATGGTTTCTGCTGGAGAGAGCAGGCAGCAAGGGCTAACGCTCTAACGGAGGAGGACGAAATGGTGGAATACTTCCTGTAGGCTTTAGAGCCTACTTACTTTGGCCATTTGATCTCGGCCATAGGTAAGTCATTCAATGAAGTCAAAATAAGAGGAATGGTAGAGGAAGGGCTTAAATCAAGCAAGATCATGAGCTACTCTACTATCAAAGAAACTATGCAACCAATCCAGAATGGCCCCAGAGGCATGCTTTGGAAAAAGAAGAAAGAGGATGTTGCTATGGTCGTTTCAACATTGTGGCATAGCTTGGGAGATTCTCCTACCCACTACACCCAACCCCAACCCCAATTTCAAATCTATACCCCAAAACCATATAATCTACCCCAACACTACTTCCCACCACCAGAGTCTCAGTATTCTGTCAGGCCATCCCAATATCATGTCCATCACACACAATCATATGCTCAACCCCCTCCTCACCCACAATGGCGTGCACCAGCTCCATGAAACCCTTACCCACCTCCACAAACATATTGAAACCCTGCTGGTCCAAACTTTCAGGCCAAGCAAGAATTCAAAAATGAAAGGTTAGAGCGAAAGAAGACTTCTACCCCACTTGGGGAATCATATACCAATATATTCCAAAGGTTGAGGCAGTTGGATGTTTTGAGGCCAATTGAGTAAAAACTACCAAACTCCCCTCCAAAGAACCTAGATTATTCTCTCTGATATGCCTACTGTTCTGATACTTCGAGGCACAACATAGAAAAGTGTTGGAATTTGAAGAACGCTATCCAAGAGCTCATTGATATGAACCAGATTATGGTCCAGAGCCCAGAAACACCCAATATCAGCCAGAATCATTGCCTGCCCATGCCAAAATTGACAATCTGTCATGATGATTCAGTCTAGTAAAAGTAAGTCGGTCAAGGATCTGGTTGTCACAAAAGCAACCTCTTTGATAGCTGAAGTATCGGCGGGCAAGTTGAGCATGTCAAAGCCAGTTGTGGTAGTTGAAAAAAGGTCCCAAAGTGATGTTATATCAAAGCATGAAAGGCCAAAGGTGATCGTTCCGGGGGTCACAAGTAGACCAGTCATAATTGTGAAGGGTGCTCGCATGGACCCTGTCATTATCAAACCTGTGACCCAACTGTGGGTAGCTAATACCAAAATTGTTCTATGGAACTATGAGCGAGTGATAGTAACCGATAAGGGGAAGGAACTGAAAGAAAAAGTCAATGAGTCCAAAGGTTTAACTTGGTTGGGGAGATGCTTTACCCTAGAAGAGTTAAGGAAAGCTAAAACACTCAGAGACAATATAGTTCTAGTGAAGAAATATGTCAATGAAGAAGAGGCGGAAGAGTTTTTGAGAAAAATGAATGTACAAGATCACTCCATCGTGGAGTAGTTCAGAAATACCCTGCTCATATTTCCTTGATTTTGTTGTTGATCTATTCAGATGAACATCACCGGGCCTTGTTGAAGATTCTGAACAAAGCTCATGTCCCCGACAAAATCATAGTGATTCATTTGGAGAAGATTGCCAATTAGATATTTGAATCTAACAGGATCACATTCCCGAATGATGATTTGCCTTTGAAAGGTACAGAACATAATCGAGCCCTCTATCTCATCGTGAAATACAAAGATTTTGTGGTCATAAGGGTGTTGATTGACAATGGTTCCAGTGCAAACACTGCACCCTGTCTACACTGATTAAGTTGAAAGCCGATGATGAGAGGATTCACAAGAACATCATATGTGTATGAGGTTTTGATGGAGGGGGAAAAGACTCTATTGGTGACATCATTCTCGAGTTGACAATAGGACCAATTGAATTTACCATGCAGTTCCAGGTACTTGATGTGGCCGTTTATTACAATTTGCTGTTGGGAAGGCCTTGGATACATGTGGCCAAGGCAGTTCCATCTTCTCTACACCAGATAGTGAAGTTCGAGTGGGATAGACAATAAATCATTGTGCATGGCGATAATAACTTATGTGCTTGCAATGACACATTTGTCTCGTTTATTGAAGTTGAGGAAGATAAGGGGCTATGGGTCTACCAGGTTTCTGAGATAGGGTCAGTTGAAAAGGTTCTGGAAGAGGAATACATTCAGGGCCGGAAGCTAGCTTTTACAACCGTCACGGTTGTCACTCCTCCATTTTCACTACACCCGGAAGGGTATAAGGAAGTTTTTCCAATTAAAGGACAATCGAAACGGGATTTATTTAAAAATTCGGAGTCGCCACTTGGGATAATTTATGG
Organism: Nicotiana glauca; assembly: GCA_026770625.1. NCBI lineage: Eukaryota > Viridiplantae > Streptophyta > Magnoliopsida > Solanales > Solanaceae > Nicotiana > Nicotiana glauca. The sequence continues at coordinate 54,171 of MU733071.1, read as the reverse complement.
TGTCCCAAGTCACCGGTTTAAATCCCTAATCGAGGAAAAGATTGACTCTGTTATACAGTATGTGAACACAGAAATCCGAGTAAGGAATTCTGTTAACCCGGGAGAAGGTGTTAGGCACTCCCGAGTTCCGTGGTTCTAGCACGGTCGCTTTGATCCTACTTGGCTTATTAAATTATTTAATTACTGATTTTAGAACCTATACGCATTTTCGCTTTTAATTAGAAAATTATCTTGAAACGGGTTACGCGTACGAATACCCATTTGTTTGGCGCGTCAAAATCGTGTCACGCAAACGTGTCCACAATTAATAACGCTTTATTATTTTTAAGAGAGCTTGGCAAAATTTTCGCGTACGCATACTTTGGTTTTTTGTTTTTAAAATTATAATTATGTTACGCGGACGTATACACAATCTCAATTGTGCTTTAAACGACCCTAAATGCTTTTCTACGAATATTAATCATTTTTGTATCTACATTATGAAATTAATGCGAGGGACACACAATTTGTCATTTTTGTTCGGCATGGCGCACCTCAATTTCAATTTAGAGAAATTAATTAATTATGAATGAAAGAGAACCCCAATAGTTCAACCTATGCTCAATGCTAAAACCCAAACCTAAATTTGCTATTAATAACCTAGCGATCAAAGGAATGGCGCTGATGCAACTCACCAAACCCAAAATGCCATCCTGATCTTGGCAAATTTTGGACTCAAGCCCATGTAAAGGGAGCCCAAGTATCAATGAACTCATGCCTATGCTGCCCTTGAGGATCGAACTCACGTAGGCACATCCAACATTGGATTAATGCCATTTTTAACAAAAAAAAACATATTTTAGGCCAGAATGAATCACCACTTAAGACATACTATAATTAAAATTTAATTCAATAATCATGAACACGCTATAGGTATTAGTTATGAAACCTTATACGCGACTCAACATTGACCAAATTGAATTCAAAACCATGCGTTTGACTGTAAAATAAATGCTAAAGTGACAAGAATCCCCGCTACTTTTATCACATATTGGTTCGAATTTTGACAATCTACTTTACTGATGATAATGCTAAATGCATTTAAACTTTAATCATTATCATTCAAATTAACTATTGAGCTACAATCCTTCCAATGACCAACTTCAATGAGTAACTCAAATCACCAAATCTAAACATTAACGAAGAGTGCAGGATTTAGATCAACACATAGATTTACCACATCATTTATCATACCTTCATTATAACAGTCCCCATACACAAATTCTTGAGGAAGAATTCAACTAAACTAGAATTAAAACCACAAATCAAGATTCAAACACAAAACTAAAAAACATTGGATATCCTTGACTAAATGCAGTGTTGTTCAAATAATTAGACCAAATTAAGTAGGAACACACATAAGCAATTCCTCTAGTTTCTACTACAGGGCTATCCTTTACACTCCTCATGCTCTCAAGTGTCGAAACATGCCTGGAAATGAGAGTAGAGAGGGTAAGATTCATCAGTAACAACAGTATCCAACAACAGAAATGAACCAGGAAAAACACAGCTTTAAAACCACAAACTGATCCCCAACCCAACTTCAAAACCAACTTTTAAAACACCATCCTCTAATCAGCTCAACTCAGATAGCTCATAAACCATTTCATGAATCAGCAATTGAGGAAATAAATGAAACAGTGACTCCAACAAATTCCAAACCAAGACCCCTTCTAAAACACCCAAAATAACACCAAGTTTAATCCATTTCAACCTCAACCTATTCAGAAAATTATTTCAGAATTTGAAGGCATCGGAAATCAAAAGAAAACAACTCAGTGACACAATGTTGTGTTTATGAAATTTCAGCCGTTTGGATTTTCTGAATTTTCTATCTCTTAGGTCTCTTGGGTCTGCCTTGCATGACAAGTTTAAAGTGCCTTTATAGGCAAGGGAGTAAGGCAACTATCAGATTTTTTATTTCAATTCTAGTCCCTTTCTAATTTCTATTTTTGCTACTTAATCCCTCATTTACTGACTTGTTACCCAAGCTAAAGTCTGAAATTCAATTACATACCCCCGCTAGAAGCTTCCTATTTCTATTATCAAAGATTCCCTAATCTAGACTACCCAAATTACCCTCAGCACTCTGCCTAATTATCCTTTATCCTTTTGAAAATTAACTCAGGAATTCGAACGGGTTGGACTGACCCCAACTATACAGACCAAATTAAATGGGCCACATATGCCAAATGGGTCAACAACAAAATAGAGCCGAACTCGTGCCTAAAAATAATCACTAGATTCTATAAGCTTTTGAAAGTCAAACAATACAAGTACTGGAATAATTTCATAATTAAAACCCTAAACTAAATTATTGCTAATTGACAAAAGGGAATTAATCAAATTGTTAGACAAACTAACTAATTAAGTGATAACTATAATATTAACACATTTTATACCCATACTTGCCTATATGAATTGCCATAAAATAGTCCCAAAATGCTTACAAGTTGCGCTTGATTGCAGGTTTAAGCGACAAGATGAAAATGTCAAAAATCGGCTCAAAACGGAGTGAAACCTGCCAAGTGTCAAAGACCAAGTGAAGTGGGAACAAGAGGACCTAGCGCGGACTGTACTGTTTTGCTGCACGGCCGCGCTAGGAGATTCAAAGAGTAAAAATTTCAAGGGCATCCTATGCGGTCCGCGCTCATCTTTACGCGGTCCGTGCTTGTGGAGATTGAGAGACCAAAAATTCAAGGCAAATGCCACGCGGCCGCGCTACAAATTAGTGCGATCCGCATGGATGAGATTCAGAAAGATGATATTTTTCCCAAGTCCTTCCACGCGGCCGCGTCCCATTTATGCGCGGTCCGCGCCCGTTAGCCTGCACGGCCTTGCTACATTCTTGTGTGGTTCGCAATCCCAACTTCAGTGAAGAGAAATTTGCAAGTCCAAGAGCCTACGTAGCCGCACTACATTTATGCGCGGCCCGCACTGACCCCGCGGGGGTATTTTTTTCCAGTTTTTCTAGCCCGGTATAAATAGGACATTTTACCATTTTTAGGCTAAGTTTGATATATCTGATAGTTGTTGCGCTCGTGAGACAGTTGTTTTAGCCTATTTTGGGCATTTTGAGCTTATTTCATCATAGATTATTGTAGTTTAACATTAGCAATTAATTAATATGGTTGTTTCATCTTCTATTTCTTCCATTTCTTCTTTAATTATGTCTAGCTAAACCCATTAGCTAGGGTTGTGGATCAAACCTAGTGTGGGTAATTGATGGGTGTTGCTTATTAATGATAGACGTTATTTGGGCTAATTTTATGGTTTAATTAAGGATTGGTGGTTGCAAACATTGATTCTAGCTTAGTGAGTCTTGACCCTTCTTGAGAAAGAGAGTCTATGACCCCAAAATTGACCCAATAAGGAATTGGGATAGACCCAAGTCAAATAGTAGTCCCAATTAATGGGTTAAACCTCGAGAGAGTAATCACCTTACTTGAACCCTAGTTGCTTGGTCTAATTGGTCTACCCAATTGGTCTCGAGAGAGTCAATTGAGAAAAATCGCTCTCTCTACCGAGAGGTGTGAGAGTCGGTACAATTGTGCAACAGTTATAACATTGATCCCAAATATGTCATTCTATTATTAGTAGTTTCTACCCGTTAATTAACTACCTAGGTGATGCCATGACCCTAGTGCCTTTCTCTATATTAATTATAACTTAGTAAATATTTCTGTAGCATAATTTAGTCTTACCCTTAGCCGATAATAGTAGTTGATAATAGAAAATCCAAAAATGTTAGAAGTACAATTAGAAGTACAAACGCATTCTTAGTCTATACAAATACGCAACTCCATTCCAAGCTCCCTGTGCCCGCTCTTCCTACCATTATTCGGGTAAAAGTCTTAGTGCCCGCTCTTCCTACCATTGTGTAAGGTTGAGTTTGTTGCGATCGCTTTTTGGCGTCGTTGCCGGGGAGCTTATGGTGTTGACTATTTGCGTAGCTAGTTTTGTGTTTTGCTTCTATTTCCTTCTTTTTACTAACTTTATTTGTGTCGATCCATCAGGTACACATGGCTCTAAATGGAAATGTCCCTCTTGACAATGTGGTCGTGGAGGGGGTTGAAGATGTTGAGCAAGATGAGCTTTCGGTACCTCAAGTACCACGGAGAGGTAGAAATGCCAATGCAAGTGATCAAATCCCAAACCCTCCTCTGCCTCCACCAAGAGTAGCTCCAAGGGTCCTTCTTAACTAGGGTTATGCAAGTTCTATAGTTCCTCCCCGAATCTAGATGGGGAATTTTCAAATCACCAATGTCATGTTGACACTTCTCGAGCAAACATGGTATTTTACGGCCGCCTCCAACCAAAATGCATACAAGCACTTGAAGGGGTTCGTAGATACTTGCTGGGGGAGTAAGCAAACCAATGTGTCACAGGATGGTTTGAGATTGAGGCTTTTCCCGTTCTCTCTTCGGGGTAAAGCATTGGATTGGTTAGAAAGGCTTCCAGATCATTCCATCACAACGTGGGATGAATTGGCGGACAAGTTCATTGCCAAGTTATTTTTCCAAGTCACATGGCGGTGCTCCGTGATGAAATTTTGGCTTTCAAACAAGGGCCAACGGAACCTTTGCACGAAATATGGGAAAGATTTAGAAGAGATTTAGAACTATGGTTACAGAGTGTCCAAATAATGATATGAATGATGTGATGATTCAACAAAAATTTTATAGGGTCATCAACATAACCAACCAATGTATTGTGAACCAATTGGCGGGTGAAAATTTTATGAAGCTCCCGTACAATTAAGCTTGTGATGTGTTAGATGAAATGGCCGATACTTCTTCCGCATGGCAAAGCCGAGCAAACGTTCCTCAAGATGATCCTAATGTCATACATTGGCATAGAGAGTTGCATGATCACGACCAAGCCAATGCTGAACTCACAACAATAATGAACCAATTGGCGGAGGCACAATTACAACAAGTTCAAAACCCGCGCCAAGTCAATGCCATGGAAGGAGTGAATATTATGAAAAGAAGGAAAAGAGGGCAACAACCTCAAGGAAATTGTGATAACTATGATGATGGTGGTGGTTATTCGAACGAGTGCTATGATGAGCAAAGTGAATATTGTCAATATGTTAACAACTACCAAGGAAATCAACAATGGCGATCCCAAGGAAATTGGGGCAATCAACAAGGATACGGAAATTGGAATAACAATAATCAACAACAAAGTGGTGGAAATTGGAATGGGAATAACCAAAACAACAATTGGGGGAATCAAGGTAACAATGGTGGAAATTGGCGGAAACAACAACAATAATTGGAACAACAACAATGGTCAAGGTGGGTGGAACAACAATGGTGGTCAAGGTAATCGGGGGCAAGGCATTCAAAGGCCTCCAATGTTTCAACAACCAAACAACCCGCCACCGTTTCAATCTCAAGGGTCTAGTTCTTCAGGAAATGAATTTGGGAGAATTGAGGTTATGTTTGAGCAAATGAGGAAGAAGAACCAAGACTCTGATGCTTAATTGGCTTCACACAACACTTCCATTCGTAACTTGGAGGTGCAACTTGGTCAAATTTCTCAATCTCTAAATACTCGCACAAAGGGTGCTCTACCAAGTGACATGGTAGTAAACCCTAAGGGTGGGCAAAACAATCATGTGATAGCGGTGACCACGCAAAGTGGAAGAGGCGGTGATGTGCATGCCTCAAGAGAAAATCAAGTTATAATTGATGAAGATGAGTTGCGTGATGATGATATGCCATTGGGGATTGAAGATGTAGTGGAACCAAGTATGAGAAATGATGTGCGGATTGATATTCATGTGGTTGAGGAGGAGACACAAGAGGTCGTGAACCCATCTAGGGAATACGTCATTGATATGCCCGAGCCAGTGGTGCCCAAAGCCAAGTCACCCTTGCCTAGGCCTCCTCCGCCCTATCCTCAACGGTTGGCCAAGCAAAAGGGTGACAACCAATTTAAGAAATTCATTGAGATGATGAAGAGTTAGACTATCAATGTGCCTTTGGTGGAGGCACTCGAGCAAATGCCGAGGTATGCAAAATTCATGAATGATTTGGTTGAAAAAAATAGATCAATAGAGTGTAAGACAATCAAGATGACCCATCAAGTGAGCGCAATTGTACACTCTATGGCTCCAAAACTTGAGGACCCCAAAGCATTAACTATCCTGTGTACCATTGGAAGTGCCGACTTTGCAAAAGCCCTTTGTGACTTGGGGGGAGTATCAACTTAATTCCATATCCGGTCTTCAAGACTTTGGCAATCGGTCAACCTCGCCCGACTTCAATGAGACTCCAAATGGCGGATAGGCCAATGAAGCGGCCTTTAGGTATAATTGATGATGCCCTTGTTCGTGTTGATAAATTTATCTTACTGGCCAACTTCGTGATACTAGATTGTAAGGTGGACTTTGAAGTCCCAATTATCCTTGGAAGACCTTTCCTAGCTACGGGGAAGGCTTTGGTCGATGTTGAGGTGGGAGAGTTGACCTTCCGTGTTGGTGATGAAAAGGTGGTGTTCCATGTGTGCAAGTCTACGAGGCAACCATATAGCACCGAGGTGTGCTTGTTTGTTGACATTGTCATGGCGGTGATAGTGGATGACACAAGCATAATAATTAATGTTGAAGATACACTTGAGGCTGTGCTTTTGAACATGGAGGCTAATGATGATGCCGGGAGAATTGAATGTGTAAATGATTTGCACGGTATGGGCTCGTACTCTTATGAGCCTTGGAAGTTATCATTGGACCTTGAAAACTGCAAAACTCCCCCAACCAAGCCATCTATTAAGGAGCCACCAGTGTTGGAGTTGAAACCACTTCCTCCTCACCTCAGGTATGAATACTTGGGGTCCTAATTTCACTTTTCCTGTTATTCTTTCATCTTGCTTAACTAACATGCAGGTTGACGCCACTTTGGCAGTTCTACAAAAGCGCAAGAGGGCGACTGGATGGACATTGGCAGATATTCAGGGTATAAGGCCCGCTTTTTGCATACACAAGATCATTTTGGAGGAGGATGCAAGTCCGTCGTTTGAACATGAAAGAAGATTAGATGAAGCTATGAAAGAGGTGGTAAAGAAAGATGTTATCAAGTGGTTGGACGCTGGTGTGGTATAACCAATCTTAGATAGTTCATGTACCTCTCCAGTCTAATGTGTGCCAAAGAAGGGTGGAATGACGGTCGTCACGAATGCCAACAATGAGTTGATTCCTACTCGGACGGTCACGGGTTGGAGAGTGTGTATGGATTATAGAAAACTCAACAAGGTCACGAGAAAAGATCATTTCCCTCTACCATTCTTGTACCAAATGCTCGGTCGTCTCACGGGCCGGGCTAATTATTATTTCCTTGATGGCTATTAGGGGTACAATCAAATTCTCATTGCACCGGAGGATCAGGAGAAGACAACCGTTACATGTCCGTATGGCACATTCGCTTTCTCGAGAATGCCATTTGGACTTTGTAATGCCCCGGCGACCTTCCAAAGATATATAATGGCAATCTTCACTGACATGGTGGAGGATATTTTGGAGGTCTTCATGGACGATTTTATCATGGTGGGGGACTCACTTGAAGAATGCCTAGTGAACTTGGATAAGGTATTGAAAAGATGTGAAGAAACCAATCTTGTACTCAACTGGGAGAAATGTCACTTTATGGTGCAAGAGGGTATTGTGTTGGGTCACAAATTCTCAAAACATGGAATTCAAGTCGATAAGGCGAAAATTGAGGTAATCTCAAGGCTCCCTCCCCCTACTTCTGTCAAAGGGGTGAGGAGTTTTCTTGGTCACGTCGGGTTCTACCGGCGATTCATTAGAGACTTCTCAAAAGTTGTGAACCCGCTTTGTAAATTATTGGAAAAGGATGTCAAGTTTGTCTTTGATGAGAGGTGTATGGAGTCTTTTGAGCTATAGAAACACAAGTTCACCACAACTCATATCATCACCGCACCTAATTAGGAATTGCCTTTTGAACTTATGTGTGATGCGAGTGATGTGGCGGTAGGTGCGGTGCTTGGCCGAAGAATCAACAAAATGTTCCATCCTTTGTATTATGCTAGCAAAATGATGAATGAGGCACAAAAAAACTACACGGTGACGGAAAAGGAGCTATTGGATATTGTGTTTGTGATGGAGAAATTTTGCCCTTATCTTTTGGGGGAGAAGGTGATCATACACACGGACCATGCAGTCCTCCGGTAATAATAAAGAAATTTTGGAAAACAAGGTTGATGAGATGGGTGCTACTCCTTCAGGAATTTGATCTAGAGATTGTGGATAGGAAGGGAAGAGAGAATCAAATTGTGGACCATTTGTCTTGGCTAGAGGAAGAGGGGAGACCAAGCAATGGTGTTGAGATAAATGATACTTTCCCCGATGAGCAGCTTCTTTCCATTTCTATTAGTGACATACCTTGGTTTGCAGACATCGCCAACTTCATTGTGACCGACAATGTCCCGTGTGAGCTCTCTTCCAACCAAAGGAAGAAACTCAAGCGGGATAGCTTGGATTTTTATTGGGATGAGCCGTATTTGTTTAAAATTTGTACGGATGGGGTGATAAGAAGATTTGTGCCGGAAAGTGAGCAAATGAACATATTAGAGGCTTTCCACTCTTCTCCCTATGGTGGCCATCATGGGGGAGTGAGGACGGCGTCAAAGGTTTTGAGTACTGGCCGATGTTGTTTCAAGATGCTAGCAACTTGGTGAAGAGATATGATGCATGCCAAAGAGCTGGCGGGATTTCAAAAAGGGATGAGATGCCTCTCCATACAATTCTCGAGGTGGATATTTTTTATGTTTGGGGCATTGATTTCATGAGCCCGTTTGTGAGCTCTTGTGGGAACACATATATTCTCGTGGCGATGGACTGTATGTCAAAGTGGGTTGAAGCTGTGGCTCTTCCCAACAATGAAGCCCGGAGTGTTATGGCATTTTTGAAAAAAAGTATCTTCTTTAGGTTTGGAACCCCTCGTGCTATCATTAGTGATGGGGGGTCCCATTTTTGCAACAATGATTTTGACTCATTTCTTGCCAAATATGGAGTTAACCACAAAGTGACCACCCCCTATCATCCACAAGCTAACAGTCAAGTGGAGGTCTCAAAACAGGAAATAAAGAGTATTTTGTCCAAAACGGTGAATGCTAATAGGACCGATTGGTTAAAGAAATTGGATGATGCTCTTTGGGCTTATCGGACAGCTTACAAGACTCCGATTGGTATGTCTCCATATTGGTTGGTGTTTGGTAAGGTTTGCCATCTCCCGGTGGAACTAGAACACAAGGCTATGTGGGTGTTGAGAAAGTTGAACCTGGAATGGGATGTTGCAGCCAACCTCCGAGTGGAGCAATTGAATGAACTTGATGAGTTTAGATTTCATGCTTACTCCAGGTCGTCCTTGTATAAGGACAAGATGAAGTACCTTCACGACAAGTATGGTAGAGGTAAAGAATTCAAGGTGGGCGACATGGTTCTTCTCTTTAATTCCCGGTTAAGGTTATTTCCTAGGAAGCTCAAATCCAAATGGAGTGCTCCTTTGAAGTTGTCTTTGTAACTCTTTTTGGTGCTCTTGATCTTTAAAACAAGAATGGTGAAGTGTTCGGGGTCAATGGGCATCGTGTCAAGCACTATTTGGGAAAGATTGATGACAGCCACATGGTGGCACTCATTCATTTGAAGTGATATGATGGTAACATGCGTCGTGCTGCGACGTTAAATCAGGCGCTTCTTGGGAGGCAACCCATGTCTTTTTCTTTTTCTTTGATTTTCTTTGTAGACTAGGATTTTTAAGTTCATGGTTTGTGAGATGTTGCAGGGATAATGTTGAACCAGTGCAGGATAAAAGCAAAAAAATGTCAGTTCTCTGAAGTTTGCCCATGCGGCCGCGCAAAAAAATAATGCGGTCCACGTAGGCTGATGCAATGGAGTGTGAGTCTCTGAAGTTGCCAGCGCGGCCGCGTAGCACTTTTGTGCGGTCCGGGCTGGGAAGGGCCAAAGTTCTACTCTCTGAAGTTTCACACGTGGCCGCGCAACAAAAAATGTGGTCCGCGTGGGGGAGCCCAGTGCAACATGAAGGAAAGAAATGCAGTGTGGTCCGCGTCCATTTCTGTGTGGCCGCGTTGGTAGGTAGGTGAAGGGCCCCACAGGTTTTCGATAAATAGGGACCCTAGGCTTCATTTTACACTTTTCGCACTTTGACTTCCTGAGCTTAAATTTTCACTATTCATCGAGACCCTTGCTTCAAGTAGTTGAATTTTCATAATCCCTGGTAACATTCCTTGCTAATTTCTTTCATGGTTTTAATTTTTGATTATTTTGCTTGCTTCCCAGTAGTATAACTTCTTATTTCTTCTCATTTTTATTAGGTTTAATTGTTACGTTAGATTTTGTGTGTTAATTTTGAACAATGGGCAAGAATTCAAATGTGGTTAATTAAGTAGGGACAATTAAGACCCATAATTTGATCAAAAATGGACTCAAATGAAAAATCCCTAACTCAGTTAAAATTCTAAGCCCTGCGCGGCCACGCATCCTTTATGCGCGATCCGCGTCGCTTCCCTGTGCATGCTAAGTGTTACCAGCGCGGTCCGCGTCACATTTTTGTGCAGTCCACGCTGGCCCAAAGTGGTCGCGGTCCAAATTAGTGCGGACCGCGTTGGGGAGATTCAGAGAGTTTGTTTTGGGAAAATTTCCAAGCGCGGTCCGCGCTACCCCAGTACGACCGCATGACTCTTTTGCGCGGTCCGCGCCCCTTTTCCTGCTTTACTGTTTCTAAATCATGAAATCAACTGTTTCATCTAATTAACTGCATGTGCTTAAACTAACAATGTTAGACATGTATTCTTTGCATATTATGGTTAATAAATGAGGAGGTAAAGAACAACAACAACTCGGGAGAGGTGGTTTCTCCCAAGGGGGAAAAGGAAAGCAGATTGTTAAACTCACTCCCCAGGTTCGGGAGAGCATCAAAATGACTAGTAAGCTGATAGAGATGCCTCCCACTATTTGGGGATTGAGTATACACCATCCCGGAGCATCACGTCAGAATCAGCTCCTACTCACATCACTGACCCACTCCAATTACATGACACCCCTTCACCTTCACCCACCTCCAAAAGACCAGTCAACGTAGTTTCAGACTCGTCTGATGAGTCCGTAGCAAGAAGTGAAGAGCAATACTCCACCTTCCCCACAACTTCATTATCTGGAGAGAGTGGAGGATATGGTAAGGGGGGTGAGCCTCAAGTTGGGGGAGTTGATCGCACCAGAAAACCTGAAGCTTGTGCAGACAGATTTGTGAGTGAGATTGCATTCCATAAATTTAGAGAGTGGTGGCCCGTTAGGAAGTTGATCCCGGAGAGGCAATTCATTGACAATGATCTTCTACCTCTCAACCCAAAGGTGCAAGAACAATTCCGTACTAGAGATGGTTGGGGTTTCTTCAAAGAGAGATGTATTGATGCCAGTGAGCATATGGTAAAAGAGTTCTATTGCAACGTTTCTCATGTGGTTAAGGACACAAAGGCGATGAAGGTACGGGATAAAATAGTGGTTTTTGATGGGAAGTCCTTGAATGAATATTTGGGGTTCAAAGAGGAGGATGAAACAAAATACTTAGCGAAGCTAGCAATGGGTGAGGAGGGGCGTCCTTGGTTCGCCGAGTACTTGGCAGCCTCGTGCATTATTCAAAAATGGTTGAAGGCAGGGGAGAGGATTCTGTGGAACACTTTCAATTTTGAAGCTAAGGGTTGTTGACGTTCGTTTGTAGTAGAATTGATCCCTCCACACATGATCAATCAGGTCCTCTTGCCCGGGCTGTTCTAGTGGCATCTATCATGGTCGGGCTTCCAATAATATGGGCAGCATCATCTCGAGGGTGATCTCTGCGGTCGGACAGGAGACCAACACAGACCACCCCTTCCCGAACACTCTGTCCATGTACTTTAGGGATTTGGAGGTGAAGAAAAAGCGCTTTAATGTCACGGCAAAATCGGTGACCCCCTTTTCATGGTATAGCCAGTTGGGTTCCAACAACCCAAAGTCCAAAAAGTATGAGCCACCCACCTCTACCCCACCTAGTCAGTCTGAGGAGCCAGCTGTGATCGAGTTTTCTACTGAGCCATCCACCATCCCTGCTACTACTGCCAATGAGACTTTGCCCCCTAGGTCCTTCTTCTGTAGCTGGTCCTTCTACTTCAGCTAACTCGGTAGTCCCCTTATCACAGACTCATCGGTTCACTGCCCACCAGCTCAGTCAGTCTCTAGCCAGTTTGAACAACTAGATGTCAGTTGTCCACCTTGGCTACTATAGTTGAGGCACAGTCAGCACTAGCCATAGTTCAAATTCCTCCTTCCATTGAGGAGACATTGATGAAGCTCCTGACAAACCATGAGAAGATCATGGAGACCCAGATCACATTGACTACAGCGGTAACCTCGCATGGAAAGGCTTTGAAGAAGCTTGCCAAGGAACATAAGAAGATGAGAAAGTCAAGGGCATCTCGGGAGTCAGTAAAGAAGCTACGAGCAGATGTGGACAAGCTATTCGCAGACCAGATGCCATTAGACTTTCTATTGGGGGATCCAGCTCTAGATCCAGTAGCAGCTCAGACACAGCAGGAGGATGAGCCTAGGCACCCAAGGAAGAAGAGGAAGCTTCCTATCACTGAGGGTGTTGTGATAGAGGTGGCACAGGTTCAGTAGGGTACCTCCAGTGCTCCGCCAGATGTTCAGCCAGTCCATGACCTGGCCCCTGTCCCAGGACCAGAGCAGTAGCAGGCAGGAGACCAGTCTGAGGTCCCTGCCACTACAAAGGATCAGGGGACCATTGATCATCCCATGCACACGGATCATGCTTGAGAAGCCACTCTATATTCTTTCTCTCTGTTTTTGTGCATATTTTGGTAGTTGGCATTGGGGACTATGCCAGCTTTTATTCATGGGGGTGCGCCCTACTATTTTGATTCTGATATATTTGGATGACTGTACATGTAAGCACGTGATTTTTTCCCTATATGAGAATTACTCCCAGAAAATTCAAAAATAAAATAATTTTGGGTTGTGTGTGATTTTTGTGGATTTTGTGCTATTTTTCTTTTATTGTTTGTATTTGTCTGTGCGTGTTTGTTTGTTTAAATTAATAAAAATACAAAAATATACCGCATTTGCATATAGGACTTAATTTACAATGAGGAGTAATTAAGTTTTGTTTTACAAAATGAAAAATCACAAAATAATAATGTACTTTGCATTTCTAGCATTTAATGTCCAAATTGTGTAATTTTCCCTTGATATGTGTTTAATTTTGTGTGACAATTATTATTAGGAATTAATTAGTATTTGTAACTTGGTTTATGATTTAATTTAGAATTTTAGTTTTTGAATTAAAAAGAAAAGTAAAAGAAAAAGAAGAAGCAAGAGAAAAAGAATTAAAAATCGGATTGGGCCAGTTTTAAAAGAAAGTTGAGGCTCAAAAGCACCAAATAACCAGCCCAAGGTAGCCGGTCCAAGAGACCCGTCTCCCAGGCCATCAAACGATGTAGTTTGATACCGGAACTACGTCGTTTCAAGAACAACCGATCTCAACCGTTCAATCCAAGTCAATCCAACGACCCTCGTCCCATCTCCCAACCCGTCTCACCAGACCCGACCCATTCCCACACCCGGTCCGCCCCATCATTACCCAAATGACACCGTATCTCTTAACTAAGTTAATCCGGGCCGTTGATCTCGTTTTATCAAACGGCCAGGATTAAAACCCCTACCCACTATATAAGCCTAAAACTCCTACCCAGCCCCCCCAAGCCAAACCCCACTCCATCGTCTCTCTCAGAGACTCAAATGAACCCCCTAAAAACCCTAGCCGCCCTAAAATCCATTGTCCTGAAACTCGGCGACAACAACGCCGGTGACCCTCAAATTCACACCCCTGAACCTTCTAACCACCCCTAACACAAATCCACATTCCTTTAATCTTGAATCAACCCAGGCCGTCTCGAATCTTCAATCGAAGGATTGAGCAAAACCCTAGCCAGCTCCGATAACCCCCAAATTGACACCCTAGAACCCCCTTGACTCCTCGTCCCAAAATACCAACTCATCTCCTTCAAATCACCCTGGAACATTTTGAATCAAGTTTTTATGGCGGTCAAAAGGTTATCTCAAGGATTGAGGTCCAAACGGACCTTAGTTGAGTGCTCTCATTTGAGAACACTTAACTGGGGTTCGTCTTGGCCTCAAATCCGAAAGGATGAAGATTCAGGCCCCAAGTCTTTACTGGCAGGTTTTTCGATTTCTTTTTATTTCTGATTTAGTTTCGTTCATCTTCTACCCCTTTCCTTAGTCTTTTAAGTATCGAATGCTTCGTGTTTCCTCTGCATTTTGTTTCCTCTTTGTGGTGCTGGTTATTTCAAATTATGCAGTGTCGATAATGCACTTGTATAAAATTATGACCACTCTCGTGATGTTTACTGTTGTCGTTATTTCAGAGTGTCTCATTTATGTTTTATTTTTCTTCTTATTTTTCGTTGTCTGCCATTTGTTACAGATGAATTCAGTTGTTTGAGTTCAATATATTACATTGTTCATACATTTTGTTTAGGTCAGAATCGTGTTAGTGTGTTTCCAGAATCTATCCTTTCTGTTTTAATGCTACTTGACCTAATGTGAGTTTCATGAATTGCATCCCCATGTTTGTGCTGATATGAACCTAACTTTGCTGAGTTAAATAACAATGTTTGGGGTTTGATGTAAATTGAACGTGAGTTCACGTTCAGCCTTAGTTTATTCAGTTGTTAGGGTTCCCCCTTTAGAGAATTGGCTATAGCTGATAGTTTTGGGACAAATTGACAGGGGCGAGGTAGGACATCAGTTCGGTAAATCACAGGGGTCTTCAGGGGTGTTTTGGGATTAAAAAGATTTGAAATGGGTAATCTGAGTGGGATGCCAGTAAGTACCAATACAACATTAAACTAATGTGTTGTTTAATAGATAGTGGGGAACAAGGCACCTTGGTATGGGAAGGGTTAATGAAAAGGATTAATTAAACAATAGGCTGCCCATACACACTTTGAATTAAAAATAGAACAAGACATACTCTAGTGGGGTTCAGGGAATATCATGGGCAAGTTTTGTTTTTCTAAAGGTGGTAAGTATCCCAAGAGGTCTGTTTTAGGCCATAAATAGGCTCATTTAGAACAAAGAGAGGGGGCTTTTTTTTATCAGGGAAGTCAGAGAGAAAGAGTGAAAAATAGGCTGGGCTTTTACCTAAAAGAGTTCAGTAATTGAGAGTTAAAAATAGGCTGGATTTTGAGTGCTAAGAATTCAGTTAGAGAGTTGAAATAGGCCGGTCTTTCAATCTAAAAGAGGTCAATAGTTTAAGAGTTAGAAAAACTGAAAGTGAGGTCTCTTTTGTTATCAAAACCAGCACTAGTCTGCTACTGTTTCATGGAAGCTCCAAGCTTCTTGTCTTTAAGTGTTTTAAAACCAGAAAACTGTTGTTCTACTACTTCTGGTTCCCTTCTGTTTTTGCCTGTGATTGCATTTGGTACTGCTGGGTTTCAAATTGGTTTTCCTGGGTTGCTATTTGGTTATTTGCTACTGCTTCATTGGGTTTTGCTGGAGTCCTGTGGGTTTTAAAATCTGTCACTGGGTATTATTTCTGCTGGTTGTGCTCTGTTCTGTTTGCTGGGTATTACTGGTTGCTATTGGTTGTTTCTGTTGTTGTTTGCTACTGCATTTTTGCTGATCTTCCTCTTCCTTTTCTTCCAATATCAAGTACACAACTGATACACATTGAAAGCCGAAAATATGGGAGCATGAATACATTATGAAAGAATGGAAGTTTTGAAGTCTTGATATAGCTTTTTCTATTCTTGTTACTGATTGTACTTAAAACATTCTATATACTACTATTTGTATACATTTCTGCCATTTTTGTATAACTGGATAGTGTTATAGTAATGTAATCAATAATGTCCTCTTGTTTTAGTTTGGTTATTAGGTAGTATAGGTTCAAATGCATGTTAACTAAAACTAGGCCAGTAGATTGTTTTAATACCACAGCAGTCCAGCTCCAACAATCAATTGTCTGAATTTAGTATTAAAACTGGACCCTTAACTTACTTCATTCCAACTAATTGCTTTTTCTAAAAAAACTTGCATGTAATTTGCTTAGTTAGATACTCTCATCTTATATTTCTGCATGTGCAAAACTGTGAATATTAGTAGAAATAATTAACTAGGCCCAAATTGGAATAAGATGGCCCAGGTCATGTTGAATACTACATATGTTTGGACCTGGGCCCACGTTGGCACACGGACTGCCCATGTTGCGCCTATTTTCTGATTTAACAAACTGCCTTCGGAACCTTACTATAACAATTTTTAAGCATGTAAATTAATTAGGATCTTTTTCTTCTTTCATTTTTTGAGACGAACTTAATAGAAAAATAAAGTCACTTTACGACGATCCTTTTAAAATAAGTGGGACGAGCCTCGCCAAATAAAAAATGCACAAACTGTGGAGCCCTCTATATGTGCTTGTAATATTTAGATTTCGGGATGGGCCGTTTAGCAAAAGTTCACGACCTTACCCAAAACAATGATACGCTAGTCGCTTTAGGTGCGCCTTTAATAATTTACTTTCTTAAACTGGGGTGCACATTTATGTGAACCAAATCCAAATCTCAACGGAGTCGAAATGTGTCGATAACCACGTGTACATTGATGTGATGCGGTTCGAGATACGTTTTCACGACGTTGTAAGTCTTTTAAAAAATAATAATAATAAAAGCGGTTCAAAGTTAAAATTGACATATAGGTTCAAATGTTTTTAAAATTAGAAATTAAGCCGAATATAATAGTTGAGCGACCGTGCTAGAACCACGAAACTCGGGAATGCCTTACACCTTCTGCCGGGTAAATAAAATTCCTTATCCGAATTTCTGGTGCGCAGACTGTAATATAAAGTCAATCTTTTCCTCGATTCGGGATTCAACCGGTGACTTGGGACACCATTAATCTCCCAAGTGGCGACTCTGAATCTTAATAATAAATCCCGTTTCGATTGTCCTTTAATTGGAAAAACTCCTCATACCACTCCCTTCGCGGGGGTGCGGTAGCACCAAAAGGAGGTGTAACAGCTCTGGCGACTCTGCTGGGGACCTATACAGGAAACCCAGAACTTTTGTTTCGGGTTCAAGAATTCGAGCTTGGTATAATTGTTGTATTTGGACTGTATATTATCTAATTTTTCTGCATGTTTCATGTTATATGTGGTAAATGCTTTAACCGTTTTGATATTGTTGAACAGTATTGTAAATTGTCTTCTTGTGCACCCCCCTCTGAGTCTTCTGAATACAACCTCGGGAATCGCGGATAGGCGCCCCATTCTTTGTTGAGATAAAGCCAGTGGGCCTGGCTCCCGGTGAAGGATTATCAGTCACCCATATTTAGGAATAGGAAAAGGTCCAGTAGTTAAGCCGGAAAAGTATTGCTCCCGGTACGCTACCCCTTCTCGACTCGAGTTGTCCGCTCGGGTACACTGTCTAGAACACATACCCAGGTTTTTAACCTAGAATAACTTGACTTTATGCCGGATCCCTAGTAGGAACGCTTATTTACATCATGTTTCATTTGACTTAGGGAACTCAACACAGGGGTTGGGTCCGTCTAGGACAGGTAACCTGAAATGTAAAAGACCATATTTATGCATCGTATGTGTTACATGTTGCATTTATTCAAGGGTAAAAGGGTCCTTTGGCAGACCAATGATAGTTAAGGACAAATGGCACGCATGGTCATGCTGATCACGTTAAATAAGAAGGTTGCACGTTTTTTTAGATAAGCATGATATTATTTTAATCAAAGGCATGGGGAACAATTGTGGAATCCAAGAAGTCTTGGAATTCCCCCATGTCCCCCATGCTTCATTTTGGGACAAGCGCACATGGAGAACATTGTGGAATCCAAGAAGTCTTGGAATTCCCCCATGTCCCCCACGCTTTATTTTGGGAAAATCAAATAGGGAACATTTGTGGAATCCAAGAAGTCTTGGAATTCCCTATGTCCCCCATGCCACATTTTGAAAATAAAAAAAGAAGCATTAAAATTCAAAAAGATTTTGTACTTTGTCATCATTTCTCAATAAATCAGAAAAAAATAGAAAATGAAAATTCAAATAGATTATGTACTTCGTCATCATTTTCCATAAATCAGAAAATCAAAAAAGGAGAAAAAGAAAATTCAAAAAGATTTTGTATGTTTCATCCATTTTCAAGAAAAAACAAAAATTATATGTTTCTCTAAATTAGTTGTTCTTGCCCGTATCCAATGGGCAGAACTACGTTGGTTTGATTCTCACCGGATGTGAGATACGTAGGCAACCCTCATCGGGTCCAACCTCCCCTTTTGCAAAAATAGTCAAAAAATGCCAAATTCTAATTTTATTATAAATAAGTCGGGTGATGCCGTCCTTATCAAAGATAGCCGAATGTTCCCGAAAGGGACGCCGGGAGGCTAACTTTGCATGAATGACCGCTTTGGGTCAGGTTTTGATTTTCGACCCTCACAGCCTTAAAATCTTCGTCCCCGAGGCGCTAAAAGGTCGTGTTTGCAATACCGGATCATTTATTTTAATTTAGAAAATAAGAAAAAGAGTCTTGAATAAATTATGTGATGTCGTTTGTCAAAAATAGCCGAATGTTCCCGAAAGGGATGCCGGAAGGCTGACTTTGCATAAACAGCCACTTTTGGGTCATATTTTAGATTTTGGCCGGTTGACCCACACAACCTTAGAATCTTCGTTTCCGAGGTGCTGAAAGGCCGTGTTTGCAATATCGGGTTTTATTTTTTTTTTAAAAATAAGTAAAAAGAGTCTTAAGTAAGTCGGGTAATGTTGTTTTATCAAAAATAGCTAAATGTTCCCGAAAGGGACGCGGGAAGGCTGACTTTGCGTAAATAGCCACCCTTTGTCATTTTTAAGGTTTTTGACTGGTTAGCCCACACAGGCTTAAAATCTTCGTCCCCGAGGCACTGAAAGGTCGTGTTTGCAAAACCAGATTTTTTATTTTTAATTTGAAAAGTAAGAAAAAAAGAGTCAGTAGGCAAGTGAATGTCGTTGTGATTTCTGGTCAAAATAAGCCGAGCCAGCTTCGGCAGTGTATTGAACCGTTCTTGCCGAGATAGCCTTAGAGTATCTTTCAGT
Source organism: Nicotiana glauca (assembly GCA_026770625.1). Taxonomy (NCBI): domain Eukaryota; kingdom Viridiplantae; phylum Streptophyta; class Magnoliopsida; order Solanales; family Solanaceae; genus Nicotiana; species Nicotiana glauca. The sequence goes on along the minus strand of MU733071.1, from coordinate 34,933 downwards.
TGTCGAAAGGCTATTTTCCTAAAAGAACGGACAAGTTTGTAAAATAATCCTTCCCGGCCTCAAAATTCATGTGAAATTGGGAAGGGGCCATGCTTGCAAAAATAACCATTTGGTTGAAATTGGCAGATAGGGAAGGAATTTGTCAGTTTGTCTTTAAGTTTGTATTTCTTAGAGTAGGTAGGTTATTCGAATTTCGGATCTGTATTTCGCCAAAGCATAAGCCTGTTAGTTTGGTCGGGTTTTAAACTTTTGTTCTAAATCAAAGTTTGTTTTTATTATGAAAAAACTGGAAAAAAATGTGTTTTGTTGTCATTTACCACGTATCTGCGCGAACTACGCAAGGTCTGATTCATGCGGGGTCATGATACGTAGGCAATCTTCATAAGATTCGACCACAACAAAAAAAATGAAAAATAAAAAAATAGAAAATAAAAAAATGAATTGAAAAAAGAAAAAGTTTTGATAATAATAAGGACTGACTGAGTCCATATAAAAAAAAGAGTGCAAAGTTTTGATAATAATAAGGACTGACTGAGTCCACGCAAAAAAAAAAGATGTTGTTAATAATGGAGACCGACCGAGTCCATACTAACATATTTTGTTTTGAATTGTTGAGAAAATTAAGGTGGTTGGTTTGTGGTGATTCGGAAACACAAGATCCAGGAAAACCTGATTGAGATCCAAGACAGTGACACCTAGAATATCATGCATAACCCTTTATCTGCACGTCATGATGAACACTTTATGGGGATGATGCCTGGTGACAGGGAGCACGTGAATCCTCTTGGGGATGTATTGACTAAATCTGAAAATGTTGAAGCAGATAGTGGCCTTGGCAATATTGATGCGAAGTTCAGTGGCTAAGATGTCGTGCTTGGTAATTGGGAAGACTCTCCATTTCTTGGTCAACCAGAGTGGAGTTTTTGGTGGCTTATTTTGGTTTCATTTCTGTCGTCCAGATTATTTCAGGGTTATAATCTGGATATTGTCTTGTAACTCAAACCCTTCTATCATTCTATTTTGTCCGATTTTCTGTTGGTCGTAATACCTCATTTATTATTGTCTAAATTTGTTCCAAGGGTTGTACCCCAGTTTATTGTGCTTGTTTTGTTGTACCAACTCTTTCCTATTCCGTCTAATACAATTCTCTATCTTCCGTTATTTCTAGTCATTTTTCTTTTATTTAAGTCTTTCCTCTTTATAGTCCTTTTTTCCGTCAACTCTAGTGACATGGCATGCGCACGTAATTTTGGCGTAATCTTAAAAGTTAATCGTAAAGCCATTGGGAGGTGATCGGGACATTTAAAGGAAATAAGAACGGTTTGAGATTATGTGGAACCCGAGTCATGTGAAACTGGGGCAAGTAAAAAGAAAACCGTTAAAGGCAAGTTGGCCATGTTGTCATGGGGGTCATTCGTAATAGTGAAAATGAGAGTGTTGCCCAATAGTGCTTTAATGGTATAGCGAATGTCTAATTGCGTTGTTTGCATTTGGCATGTTTTGAAGATTGGAATGACTGAGGCATTTTATTCTGCTATCTAAATACCCTATCCTTCGTTAACCCTTTGAGCCTTATTTGATTTCTTTCATACCCCTCATTAGAAATCAGCAGCAAAGATTAGAAACACAAACAGGGAAGATAAAGAAAAAAAAGAAGAAAACAACAAAAACAACAAAAAGAAAAAAGGAGAGATAAGAAAAGAGAAAAAGAAAATAAAAATTATAATAAGTGACAAGGAAATCAGGTTGGAAACTACGTTTGACCTAATTCCTCAAAGAGGATACGTAGGCGCTTCACAGCTCAGTCATAGTGTAACAAAAACAATATAAAAAAAATCCCCAAGCAAGAAACTGGGGCAAAAATTGTGTATTGTAAGGAAAATCTAGATTCTGAAGGTTGTAATTTTGAACCAAGGTTGTTTTATTTTGAGCCTTTAATACCCTTTCTTTCTAGCCCTATCCAAATCCCACATTACGGTCCAAAGAAAGACCTTCCGATCAGTCTGCAAAAGATGCCAAGTCAGGCAAATTAGAGAAGTCCTATCAGAACACAACACTCTGATTACTAGCAGAAACGACTATGATCCCCAACAGGAAGAAATATGAGAGTCTTAGTGGTAATACCCCAATCCCCAGCTAAAAGAAATAAAATGAGAGAATCTTACCGGTGAAAACCTTCACAGGCACCATAAGGCGATGAAAGCTGAGAGAAAAACCAAAATAAGAGAGGCTTGATAGTGAAAACCTTAGGGCACTACAAGTCAAATAAGGGTGAGAATCAGATGGGTAATAACGAAATGAAGATCTTGAAAGGTGATTGACGATGGAGGATAGTCCATATGTGCATGTCATGACCATTAGAGTTGGTATCCGCGTTTGATAGGTTTTTATAGTTTTTCTTGTTAGAGAGTCATCTCTTTCCTTTGTCTTTTATTCTGGTTCCTTTTATCTTTCTCCATTCATCAAAAAAATTCCCCAGTAGAGTATGTCTGGTCAGAACAAGTTAGAAATGACTTCAAAATTTGCCATCAGCTTTCCAATTATGCAAGACGAAATCTGATTGGTACATCCAAGTGGTATAAGCCAGGAGGGAACAAGCGCAGAGGCCAGTGTCCAGGAGGATATTCCCCAGCAAGAGGAAATTGACAAATGGGTGGATCAGTGTCAAGAAGGATATCTCCAGCAAAAAGCGAAGGTTAATGACCTCAAGGCCAAGGCCAGTGAGACTCAAGGGTCGGGGAAATGCCCGTTACCTAGCTATGCCACAAAAGTAGGGGGATATGCCTAGTAGAAAAGGTATTTCCAGTGACAAGGATGAACGAAGAAAATGGTTCATCAGTAAAACATGCAAGATCCTCAAGCAGGGTTACTGTCATAGGAATTTGGGTGGTCAGGATACCAGTGGAAAACAACGGGGAAAGGCTTGTGAATAAAGAGCCGTCAAGGAGGGCAGGGAAGCAAGATAGGGAAAAACTATCCCCAGCAGGAATATCATCCCCAGCAAATAATAACATCCCCAGCAAGTTTTGACAATGAAACGCAGAGCAGGGAAAGAGGAGGAGAACCATCCCCAGCAGGAGCATCACAACCAACCACCGCGTTTTAAACTAACAAGTTTTCTTTGATTTATAACAGGGAAAAGGAAATGGCACTGATGGAAAGGCATGCCACGTTGAAGATTATCAAACTGGGGCAGAAAATTTTCCTTTCATTTGGAAAATTTTCTGGAAGACAGGTATCCACTTGGGTAAGAAGAAAGATAACACCAGTTTTAAGGGAAGTGGTCTTTGAACCAGTATTCTCCCCAGCTGTGTTGAAAGAAAGAAAATAACAAATTTTAATGAAAGGAGTTGCATCCCCAGCGGACAGAACAAAAAGGATGAAACTTGTAGTCAAAAAAGCAAGAAGCCATTGTCATCCCCAGCTTCTTCCAGGAGAATGAAGCACTGATTTTGAAGGAATAAAATTCCCCCAGCAGTGTTGTCCTCAACAACGTTATCCTTAGCTGATAACATTTTTATCCCCAGCAAAGTTGAGAGAAAATAAAAGTCTAAGAAAATAGTTTTGAAAAAAAAGAAGAAGAAGAGAATAAGAAAAGAAAAAGAAGAATAAGGGGAAGAAAGGAGATTCTCCAACAGTATTAACCCCAGCATGTAAGTAATTAATTCCCCAGCAGTTTCTAGGGAAGACCACACAAGTTTTGTTGTTCAAGGAAGCGGTTTTGAAGGTACATCCAGTAGAAGGAAATGGTTTACAAGGTAAAGAAAGGACAACAGTAGTAGGATGCAGATAAGGTAAGTTGATGACGTTGGGAGCCCGCCCATAGAACGGAGGCGTTAAAAATGACTTCAAAATTTGCCATCAACTTTCCAATTATGCAAGACGGAATCTGATTGGTACATCCAAGTGGTATAAGCCAGGAGGGAACAAGCGCAGAGGCCATTGTCCAGGAGGATATTCCCCAGCAAGAGGAAACTGACAAATGGGTGGATCAGTGTCAAGGAGGATATCTCCCGCAAAAAACGAAGGTTAATGACCTCAAGGCCAAGGCCAGTGAGACTCAAAGGTCGGGGAAATGCCCGTTCCCTAGCTATGCCACAAAAGTAGGGGGGATATCCCCAGCAGAAAAGGTATTTCCAGTGACAAGGATGAACGAAAAAAATGGTTCATCAGTAAAACATGCAAGATCCTCAAGCAGGGTCACTTTCATAGGAATTTGGGTGGTCAGGATACAGTGGAAAACAACTGGGAAAGGCTTGTGAATAAAGAGCCATCAAGAAGGGAGGGGAATCAAGAAAGGGAAAAACTATCACCAGCAGGAATATCATCCCCAACAAATAATAACATCCCCTGCAAGTTTTGACAATGAAACACAGAGCAGGGAAAGAGGAGGAGAACCATCCCCAGCAGGAGCATCACAACCAACCACCGCGTTTTAAACTAACAAGTTTCTTTGATTTGAAACAGGGAAAAGGAAATGGCACTGATGGAAAGGCATGCCACGTTGAAGATTATCAAACTAGGGCAGAAAATTTTCCTTTCATTTGGAAAATTTTCTGGAAGACAGGTATCCACTTGGGGAAGAAGAAAGATAACACCAGTTTTAAGGGAAGTGGTCTTTGAACCAGTATTATCCACAGCGGTGTTGAAAGAAAGAAAATAACAAATTTTAATGAAATGAGTTGCATCCCCAGCGGACAGAAAAAAAAGGATGAAACTTCTGGTAAGAAAAGAAAGAAGCCATTGTCATCCCCAGCTTCTTCCAGGAGAATGAAGCACCGATTTTGAAGGAATAAAATTCTCCCAGCAGTGTTGTCCTCAACAACGTTATCCTTAGCTGATAACATTTTCATCCCCAGCAATGTTGAGAGAAAATAAAAGTCGAAGAAAATAGTTTTGAAAAAAAAGAAAAAGAAGAGATTAAGAAAAGAAAAAGAAGAAGAAGGGGAAGAAAGGAGATTCCCCAACAGTATTAACCCCAGCAGGTAAGTAATTAATTCCCCAGCAGTTTTTAGGGAAGACAACACAAGTTTTGTTGTTGAAGGAAGCGGTTTTGAAGGTACTTCCAGTAGAAGGAAATGGTTTACAAGGTAAAGAAAGGACAACAGTAGTAGGATGCAGATAAGGTAAGTTGATGAAGTCGGGAGCCCGCCCGTAGAACGGAGGCATTAGAAATGACTTCAAAATTTGCCATCAACTTTCCAATTATGCAAGATGGAATCTGATTGGTACATCCAAGTGGTATATGCCATGAGGGAACAAGCGTAGAGGCCAGTGTCCAGGAGGATATTCCCCAGCAAGAGCAAATTGACAAATGGGTGGATCAGTGTCAAGGAGGATATCTCCCGCAAAAAGCGAAGGTTAATGACCTCAAGGCCAAGGCCAGTGAGACTCAAAGGTCGGGGAAATGCCCGTTCCCTAGCTATGCCACAAAAGAAGGGGGATATCCCCAGCAGAAAAAGTATTTCCAGTGACAAGGTTGAATGATGAAAGTGGTTCATCAGTAAAACATGCAAGATCCTCAAGCAGGGTCACTTTCATAGGAATTTGGGTGGTCAGGATACCAGTGGAAAACAACGGGGAAAGGCTTGTGAATAAAGAGCCATCAAGGAGGGAGGGGAAGCAAGAAAGGGAAAAACTATCACCAGCAGGAATATCATCCCCAACAAATAATAACATCCCCAGCAAGTTTTGACAATGAAACATAGAGCAGGGAAAGTGGAGGAGAACCATCCCCAGCAGGAGCATCACAACCAACCACCGCGTTTTAAACTAACAAGTTTTCTTTGATTTGAAATAGGGAAAAGGAAATGGCACTGATGGAAAGGCATGCCACGTTGAAGATTATCAAACTGGAGCAGAAAATTTTCCTTTCATTTGGAAAATTTTCTGGAAGACAGGTATCCACTTGGGGAAGAAGAAAGATAACACCAGTTTTAAGGGAAGTGGTCTTTGAACTAGTATTATCCACAGCGGTGTTGAAAGAAAGAAAATAAAAAAATTTAATGAAAGGAGTTGCATCCCCAGCGGACAGAACAAAAAAGATGAAACTTCTGGTAAGAAAAGAAAGAAGCCATTGTCATCCCCAGCTTCTTCCAGGAGAATGAAGCACCGATTTTGAAGGAATAAAATTCTCCCAGCAGTGTTGTCCTCAACAACGTTATCCTTAGCTGATAACATTTTTATCCCCAGCAATGTTGAGAGAAAATAAAAGTCGAAGATAATAGTTTTGAAAAAAAAAGAAAAAGAAGAGATTAAGAAAAGAAAAAGAAGAAGAAGGGGAAGAAAGGAGATTCCCCAACAGTATTAACCCCAGCAGGTAAGTAATTAATTCCCCAACAGTTTCTAGGGAAGACAACACAAGTTTAGTTGTTGAAGGAAGCGGTTTTGAAGGTACTTCCAGTAGAAGGAAATGGTTTACAAGGTAAAGAAAGGACAACAGTAGTAGGATGCAGATAAGGTAAGTTGATGACGTCGGGAGCCCGCCCGTAGAACGGAGGCGTTACCTTTTTTTTTAAGTTGTTGATGGAGGTCAGGTGCCCCCCTGAAGAACGGAAAGACGTTGCTTTAAGTTTTAATTCAAGTTTTAAATTATAGTTGACGTCAGGTGCCCCCCTGAAGAATGGAAAGACGTTGTTTTAAGTTTTAAATTATAGTCGAAATTAGGTGCCCACCTGAATAACAAGGGAATACATTTCAGTCTTTACAACAACAATCTAGACCTAGTCTGAGGAATTATCTCCTAGCGTCAAAATCTTAGTCTGATGAATTTTTCTCCTAAGATACCAAAATCTCAGTCTGATGAATTCTTCTCCTGAGATCACATAAATTTAGACCTAGTCTGATGAATTATCTCCTAGCATCAAAATCCTAGTCTGATGAATTATCTCCTAGCGTCAAAATCTTAGTCAGATAAAAATTTTCTCCTAAGATGGTAATTTCAGTCTTTAAATTTCAAATTTCAAAGTCGGGAGCCCACCCGTATAACGGATGAGTACATTTCATTCTTTATATTTTAAGTAATCACAAAAATGGACTTAGTCTGATGAATTTTTCTCCTAAGATACCAAAATCTCAGTCAGATGAATTTTTCTCCTGAGATCACATAAATTTAGTCCTAGTCTGAGGAGTTATCTCCTTGCATCAAAATCTTAGTCTGATGAATTTTTCTCCTAAGATA